>CAUYLG010063833.1:0-86719 GCA_963573385.1 Cacajao melanocephalus
ACATCTAAGACCAGTTCCGTGGCCTGAGTGAACCAGTAATTATTTTTTCACGTTACTAGTTGGACAATGTAATTAGGTTTTTATTTTCTTTTCTTTTTCTTGGTTTTTTTTTTTTTTTTTTTTTTGAGACGGAATCTCACACTGTTGCCCAGGCTGTAGTGCGTGATCTCGGCTCACTGCAACCTCCGCCTTCCAAGTTCAAGCAATTCTCCTGCCTCAGCCTCCCGAGTAGCTGGGACTACAGGCATGTGCCACCATATCCAGCTAATTTTTTTGTATTTTTAGCAGAGACGGGGTTTCACCATGTTGGCCAGGATGGTCTCTTATCTCCTGACCTCATGATCTGCCCGCCATGGCCTCCCGAACTGCTGGGATTACAGGCATGAGCCACCAAACCTGGCCCAATAATTAGGTTTAAGGTGACAAATGGCTGGGAAGGTGAGAGAGGAAGAGAGAGGAGATGAGAAAAAAGAAAGAATGGGGAAGAAGAAAGGGAGAGAGAGAAAAGACAGGGACAGAAATGTACTCTTTGCATTCAACCGTGGAGACAGATTTGGAAAGAGGCAGTACTTGCTTTGGTCCTGGGGCCAAAATTTATCTCCCTATCTATGGAGAGCCTCCAGGACAGGACCCAGGGCCATTCATCTCTGAGTGTCTGCCAATAGCTGCTGGGTGAGGCTGAATGAATGGATGAATCAGTGACTCAGCCCACATTCCCATAAATCTTTTCCTCCCAGGCTGAACATTTCTCTTCCTGCCATCTTCAGCAGCACTCAGGGAGATAGATCCCATCAAGCCCATCTCTGGGTCTGGGAAGGAAAGTTCAAGAACACAAGCTCACATTGAGCTCAGGAAAAGGCATTTGTCTTGGGTGTTTATCTAACCCTGGGAGCCATTCTGCTCTTAACAAGCTGCTGTTTGTATGGACTTTCTCCTTCTGTTCGATCAATAAAGAGATTCCTTATTCAGGACTAAAAACAAAATGTTCTGTGTAAAATAAAAGCAGGCTAGTGTTCAGTGGAACTTTCTGTGGCACACAGCACACAGTGAGGATCCAGAATAGGATGGCCAGATAAAACACAAGTTGCTCAGTAAATTTGAATTTCAGAGGAGCAGCAAACAACATTTAGTGTAAATCTGTCCCAAATATTGCACACAACATACTTATATTAACCAATTATTGGTTGTTTACTTGAAATTCTAATATTGAACTGGGTGTCCTGTAATTTTTTTTGCCAAATCTGACAACCCTAATTAGGGAAACATTCTCCCAACTGAGTGTGGGGCCTGCCCTGGATTAAGCTGGGAATGTTCTGTGGCCCCTGAGCTCCTTTTCAGGTTCTCTCCATCCTTTTCCTCTCTGCCAGCACTCTTTCTTCCCCTAGGCCCCATCTCCCTCATTCTAGTTACGGGAAAGGGGATATTAAAGGACCTCCCTCCCTTCCTTCCTTCCTTCCTTCCTTCCTTCTTTTCTTTCTCCCTTCCTCCCTGCCTCCATCTCTCCCTTCCTCCATTCATTTAAAAAAATGTTTGTTAAGCTGCTCCCCACTTGTGCCAGGTGCTAGAATACAGAGGTGAACAAGACAGATGTAGTCTCTGCTCTCCAGGAGCTGGCACCCTAGGGGTGAGCATGGAGCCAGGACAAAAAAAGAGAGTATGTAAGAAAATGAGTAAGATAATTGCATAAAAGAGTAATTGATGTAAAAAACAATAAAAGAGGGGGATGAAATAGACAGAGGAGGGGACACTATAAATTGGATGATCCCGGAGGCTCCTTCTGAGGAAGTGACATATGTGCAGAGACCCAGCTGATAAGAGAGAAGCAGCTATGCAAAGACCCAAAGACCCCAGAAGTGGAGAGTTCCGTGCCTTAGTAAAATGTTGAGATTTTAATCCATGTTAACTTGGGCAAGTTATTGACCTCTCTGTGCCTCAGTTCTCTCATCTGTAAAATGGAGATAGTATTTGCCTTATAGGGATGTTGGGAAACTTAAAGGAGTTATTGTAAGTAGAATGCTTCTAAGGGTGCCTGGAAACTACTTAAGCCCTGTGTGAGTATCAGCTGTCATTAGTATTATGTTGCTATAAGCACAGGGGGAAGCCCTTAGAAGCTTTCGGCAGGGGTGTGATTTACATTTTCCAAAGATCATTCTAGCTGCTGAGTGAAGAAAGGATCATAATGGAAAGCGTACAGAAGAAGGTGACAGGGGCTGAACCTGGGCAGGGCAGTCCAGAGGAGGTGAAAGTGCTGTGGACTCCAGTTGCAGGAAGCAGGCCCTGCTTTGACCCTGTGACCAAGCCCCTATCTTGATTCCTCCCAGACACAAACCCTGCCTTAATCTCTCCCTCCCAGTCGTGGGCCAGCTGGGTATTATTTACACTGACTGACTGTGCCCATCATCCCCTCCACCTGCCGGTTAGACCACCATCACCTCTGGGAGCTTCTCCCTGAGGCCAGCTACCTGTCTGTCACCAAAGCCTCTTCTTAGGAGGAGCCCCAACCCTTCCTATTGATTCCTTCAACAAGTGTTCACTGAGCACCTACTATATGCCCAGTCAGAAGTGACAAGTACACTAGACAGAGGAATGCCCGGTCCAGGTCAAGGTCTGCAGATAGGAAGAGCTTTGAGATCAGAGAGGAAGAACTTTAAGGGAGTGAACTGTATTAGGACTTTGTAGTTCAAAGTGCTGAATTAGAAAGTCAACTCAAAATGGCCTAAGCAAGAAAGGCAATGTGTTAGCTCACGTAACTGAAAAGTCCTGAGGTATGTATTCATGTGTGGCCTGATCCAAGTGGTCTCTCTTCTTACTTCACAATCACTCTTTTTTTTTTTTTTTTTTTTTTTTTGGTGGAGTCTCACTCTGTCTCCCATGCTGGAGTGCAGTGGTATGATCTCAGCACACTAGAACCTTTACCTCCCAGATTCAAGGGATTCTCCTGCCTCAGCCTCCTGAGTAGCTAGGACTACAGGCGCATGCCACCACGTGTAAGGCCGATAGCCTCGCCAGGAGCCGGATAGACAATACTCACCCCCTCCGCACCTGATAACAGTTATCAGGAGGCCGGAAGTCCTACTGGTGCCTGCCTTCTCCATGCAGGCTCCCCACACCCACTCCTGCATTCCACCCCTAGCCCCACACTCAGCACGAAATCATACTGTCAGCCCAAAATTCAAAAATCCCGCCGAGAGCCTAACCAATGGCAGCTCACTAAGTCCAGGCCCAGTCTTTCTCTCTGACCAATATAGGTGCCCATGCTTTGTTTCCTCACCGGTCAATCTGTTACTTACTTCAGCCCACCTGTGGGTACCTCTGCTGGGCTGCCAATGGCAACTTGTCGAGTCCAGGTCCAGTCTCTCTATGATCAATGCAGTTGCTCATGCTTTGTTTCCCCACTGACCAATCTACTGCCCTTACCCCCTATAAAACCCCACGCCCAGAACGGCCGGGCACGACTTCTCTCGACTTCTCTGGCCTCTCTCTCTCTCTCTCTCTCTCTCCCTTCCTCCCCCGGGGCCACAGAACCTCGCCCGGGAGCTAAATAAACTGGAATTTAATCTGTCTCGTGCTGGCCTCAGTTTCCTCATTTTAAACTCGGCAATATCCTTACAAGAATAACCTTACACCACGCCCAGCTAATTTTTGTATTTTTAGTAGAGACAGCGTTTCACCATATTGGTCAGGTTGGTCTTGAATTCCTGACCTGGTGATCTGCCCGCCTGGGACTTCAAAAGTGCTGGGATTACAGGCGTGAGCCACCACACCCGGCCACAATCACTCTTTCTTAATGTCTTGTATTTTCTTCCCTCACTGTCTGCTCAATGCTCAGGCAGACTTCCCCCAGGAGAGGCAAACATGGCTCCAGAAGCTCCAGGCCTGTATTATGTTAGGACAGCTGCCTTGGCAGAAAGGAGGGACCTCATTCCCAACAGTTCCCAGCAAAAGTTCCAGGACCAACTCTCATTGGCCAGAATTGGGTCACATGCACATCCTTGAACCAATCACTGTGCCTCAGATTATCTAAGTATGAATTTGGGAGTCGGAGTCATTCCCCAAGTGAGCAACAAGGTGTCACATACAGAAAAAGAGGGAATGGATGCCTGCAAGTAAGCAGATAGCAAAAATGCTTTTAAATTCTTCCCCTGCGTATCCACATCTCATTTCCATGAGACTCCTTCCAGCAACAGGTAGGTCTGTGGCTCCATTCCTTGAATCTGGGGTTGATCTTGTGACTTGCTTTGGCCAACAGGACATTAACAAAGGTGACCCAAGCAGAGGCTTGTGCACTAATAGCCGCCATGTGAATAAGCCCCAGCTTGTGATACTCCTGTGTGATGAGAGACAGAGGGCCAAGTCATCCTTGTCACCCCAGCCAACATCAAGCCACCTACAATACATGAGTGAGGTCATCCTAGACTATCCAGCCCCAGCCAAAGCACTTGCTTACTGCAGAGATCAGCTCAGCCAGCCCTGACCAGAGAACTGCTCAACATACCCATGGGATCACGGCAAATAATGAATGTTTATTCTCTTAAGCCACTAAGTCTGGACATGGGTTGTTCCACAGCAGTGGCTTACTCATGCAGTTATTAAAAACCATAGTGACCCTGTGCAGGAGTCTTCCACTTGCCTGGAGCCTGGCTTGGGAGCCCCCAGATACAGAGTGGCTGGAGCCCCAGTCCTGCGAGTCCTTCATCTTCCCCATAACCAGCTCCCAGCAACCTCTCCTGCTCTGTTAGACTCCTGTGCCTGACTGCTCTGCTTCCGTTCTGGTGCATAATTCCGATTACAGGTGCCAGGGGCAGGCCCGTGCAACTCCTCCTGCCTCCATAGGCTCCTAGCCATTCCCCCTTACTAAGAGGCAGCCACCAACCTGCAACAATTTGAAGGGTGTGTAGCTGAGTTCTGTGCCAGAAAAATCTCTCCCACCCTCTCTCATGGCTCTCTGGACAGCCCCAGTTTTTTGGTTATTAAAGGTTACTTGGATTCCCAGAGCCCCATAGGAGAGATGACTGCTCCTCTGGGGGAGTAAAAGCAGGTTACACCTCTTATGTTACAGTACAAACACACTAATGGTAACTGTAACTGTTAACTGTTTAGTCTCCCCTCACTAAACCATGGGTTCCTGGAGGAGACAGAACCAGCCTTCCTCATCCCAACTCCTCTATGCCCTAGCACAGCCATGAGTGACCTGGAAGACACCACGAATGAGGCAGGGACCCAACACATGTTCTCTCAGTAAGTCACCCGGAAAGACACCAAACACATACCTGGGGCCTGGGGCCCTGGGACATAGGAGTGCCAGGGCTCAGGGTGCCAAGCAAGGAACCATTGAAAGGAGACACAATTGTCACCAATCGATATAGTTTACAGCAACTAAGGGAACATGATTTAGAGTCACAGACAGAAATCTGAATCCATGCTCTGTCACTTACCATCTGATCTTGGCTAAGACACTCATTTCTCTGAGCCTTGTTTTCCTCTTTTGTAAGATTAAAACAATAATGCCTAACTTAGAGGGCTCTTATAAGGATCAAGTCTTTTTTCAAAGGCTAGAAAGCACCTAGCAGAGCACCTGTCACATGGTAAACAGCTGTGTATAGCAGTGGGAGTTATAGTTATTATTATTCTCATCACTCATAAATATGTTGACCAGAGGGAACAGAGGTTAAGAGCGCCAGCTCTGCAGTCAGACTGCCTGGGTCCAAATCTCAGCTGTTCCACTTACTGTGTATGAAGTGTGGTCTCTAAATACCATCCCCACTAAAATATATCAGGGCTTCTTAGAGAAATGTTTGGTTTTAGGTCTGGCAGGGCAGGTACAAGATGAGCCTAGAACATCTTATTGTGCCCCTAAAGAAAACTAGTGGATGTAAGAGACAGCTTGAACTTGCTCCTACGTACTTAAGCAATAAAAAGAACATCAATTGCAACGGATTGAAAGGCACTGGGTAGTTTTACATCCAGAACTTACAATTAATCTCAGCAAAAGAAAGGAACGCCTTCATTTACTGCCATTGGGGGTTGCCATTGTATCAGCTTCTTACTCTGAAAGTTGATAAATAAAAGAATTAAGCACTTATTCCTCATTTTCAGAATGAGCTGTGTTTAGAGAAATACTAGCTCTTGCGAATAAGTATTCCATTAATAGCTAAAGCATATAGAAGGAAGGATAAAATTAGAAACTCACCATTTTGCAGATTCTAATGAAATAGTATTGTTTCAGGTGATGATCACCAATGGGTGATAAAACAATTGTGAGAGTGGTTCTTGGGGAACTGGATATGTATCAGGTCCCAAAATTATCAGGCCAACAAGTTCACTTGTGGCTCACAGAGAAAAGATGAGAATGAACCCACTTGAACTCCGTCATCAAGTCTTTTGTACCTAAAAGTGGGCACCAAGCAGTGGGCACCTCCTGAAGTGATGTAACATGAAGTACCTAGGAAGCGTACTCTCCAAAAATGGTGAAACTAATCAAAGGTTTAGATCCAACTTGCCGTTTAAAAGACATGTAGAGTAGGATCAGGTGTGGTGGCTCATGCCTATAATCTCAGCACTTTGGGAGGCCAAATTTGATCCCAGGAGTTCAAGACCATCCTGGGCAACACATACTAGGCTCAGGTATGTGTTTGGTGTCTTTCCGGGGAACTCACCCAGAGAACATGTGCTAGATACCCACTACACTCATGGTGTCTTTCCAGGTCACTCGCGGCTGTGCTACGTCACAGAGGAGTTGGGATGAGACTTGCCCCTCACCGCAGTCTCTAAAAAAAAAAAAACAAAAAATCAGTCATGGTGGTGCACACCTGTGCTACTCAGGAGGCTGAAGTGGGAAAATCACCTAAGCCCAGAAAGGCAAAGTTGCAGTGAGCTGTGATTGCACCTCTGCACTCCAGCCTGGGCAACGCAATGACACCCTATCTCAAAAAAATAAATAGAATAAAATAAAAGACATACAGGGGAGGACAGCAACAGTGAACTGACAACTCAAGGAAGCAGTCAGGCAAATGCTGGTTGTGGGGAATTTCACCAGAAAACAAGCTCAAACAGTGGTGACGGGGCATACTCTAGAAAAATTAGGAGACAACACTTATTAGACCGGAGGCTGATTTGAACAAAGCAACCTTTAAAAGTCGTTTTTGGAACAATCAAGGAAAATGGAATGTGGATTAGGTAACATATTTTATTGAGAAATTGTCATTAGTTTTATTCGGTGTGGTCATGAGATTGTCATCATGCAGGAAAATGTCATTTCTAGAGACATGCTGATATGTTTCAGGGTAAAATATCATGGTGTTAGTGATTTTTTTGAAATTCAAAAAAGAGGTAAGGCAAATTCATAAAAATGTGAATAATTTTTAAAACTAGATGATAGCCATAATGGGTTAACGATGCTATTCTCTGTATTCTGTAAATTTGAAACTTTTCATAATAAAAATGGGAGGGTGCTTACCCGCCCTGCCATCTTACAAATGACCACATGAGGGCAGCAGAGTATCAGGCTGAATGTGGGCTCACGCTTTGAGAGGGAAATGCAGATGAGCAATCACCCCATTCATGCATAATTTATTTACTTCTCATCCTTTCTTCTAACCCATCATTTAGTGAGCACTCTGCAGAGTCCTATGCTGGGCCTATAGGGGACAAAATGTCGAATTCACCCAATCCGAGCTCCTGCAGCCACATGTGTAATTTATGTCTGTGGAGGCCAAGGAAGGGATGGTTACCAGGAAACTTTGTCCCGCTGGGTCTACCAGAAACACAGGTGTCTCTACGTTTGGCATCACTGGAGTGGAGACCTTGGCCAGGTATGTTGGAAACAAAGAATCAATGTGGAGAATGGAGAGAGCTGGCCACTCACCTTGTGTGAGTTACGTGCATTGGGGTTTACCACTTATCTACTGTGATCTTGGGAAAGTTACTTTACCTCTCTGAACCTCACAGGACTAATAGTAGTTTGTATCTTACAGCTTTCCTGTTGCAAGAGAATGAGGTAGTCTATAAAAATTGCTTAGAACAGTGCCTAGAACAAAGTAAGTGCTCAAAATGAATATATTTACCTATGTATATGGAGAAAATGGTGAATGTAGCTTTGAGACTGGGGCACTAGAATCACGACTCTCCAAAAGGCAAGATCACAATTATAGCAGCTACATTTCTTGACGGTTCTCTGTGCCAGATGCTGTCCCAACAGCAAGCCTACAAGGCAGGGCTGTTACTGTCCCTACTTTAGAGATGAGAAAACGGAAGTGTTAAAGAACTTTCCTGAGGTCTTTCAGTGGGAAAGGGGGGAAGCCGGGATTTAAACCCAGGCAGCCTGGCCTTGGCGTTCTCATTCGTATCCACCAGGGTCGTTGTACTCCTTTTTGGGGATGGGTGCTGTGGAAAGACAAAACATTTACGTGGAGATAGGGGTGTCGTCCTGCAGTCGAATGGGGCCTGTGTACTGGAGAAGGGATGCGAGAATGTCCAACATCATGCTACAAATGTGTTTCTCCAGAGTGTCCTCTGCAGACTGGAGCTCTTAATAAGCTCGCTGGGCTTTGCCTGCTCAGCATCTTCCTTCCTTTCCTCTCTTTCTCCCTCCTCCATCCCTCCCTCCCTTCTCTCTCTCTCTCTCTCTTTCTCTCTCTCTCCCTCCCTCCCTCCTTTCTCTCTCTCTTTCTCTCTTTCTCCCTCCCTCTCTTCTCTCTCTCTCCCTCTCTCTCTTTTCTTTCTTTCCTTCTTTCTTTCTTTCCTTTCTTTTTTTTTCTCTCTCTCTCTCCCTCCCTCCTTTCCTTCCTTCCTTCCTCTTTCTCACTCTGTTGCCCACATTAGAGGGCAGTGGTATGATCACGGCTCACTGCAGCCTAAAACTCCTGAGCTCAGGTGAGATCCTCCTACCTCAGCCTCCCAAGTAGCAGGAATTACAGACTCATGACACCATGCCTAGCTCATTGAGTGTGTGTGTGTGTGTGTGTGTGTGTGTGTGTAGTTACAGAGTCTCACTGCATTACCTAGACTGTTCTCAAACTCCTACCCTCAAGTGAACCTCCCTCCCTGGCCTCCCAAAGTGCTGGGATTACAGGCGTGAGCCACCATACCCAGCCATTAATTTTTTAACAATAATAAGTAGAATCAAGTAATGCCCCTATTGCAACCTTCCAAGGGCTTCTCATTGTTCTTAGAATAAGTTTGAAATGGTCACCGTGGCTCAAAAGGCCCTGCCTGTGTTCTTCCAGACAGCTGTTCTCACACCTGTCACCCCTTCAGCTCCAGCCACATGGCCTTCTCCATTCTTCTCTTGTGCCAAGCTCTTTCTCACCATGTGCCTGCCAGGTCAGCCCTTGGCATGGTGGGCTCCTTCTCAGACTTTTCCCAGTTTAAGCTCCCCTCCTCAAAGAGGCCTTCCCAACCTCTCAGTCTAAAGCAGATTTCAGTGTTCTTCCTCCCCACACCCTGGGTGCTTCTGGCTTTGTGGTTGTCATCGTCTGTATCCAGCATTTGGCCATAAACTCCATTGGGATCTTGGTCTGCTTGGCTCATGGCTGCATCCTCAGTACCCAGAACAACACTTGGCACATAGTAGGTTTCAAGACTGTTTGTTAAATGAGGGAATGAGCCCAGAGATGTGACTTTGTTTAGCTACCAAGCCCACCTCAGTGAGAAATGGCATTTGCCCCCAGTTGTGGTTGAATGTTCATTTCATCCATAAATATTGAGTACCTACTATGTGCTAGTAGTAGCTAGACACCCTACTACCATCTGGAGATTGTATGGACAAGATAGACAAAACCCCATATTTACATTCTGGGCTGAGGGAGACAGACAACACATAAGGGAACAAATAAATTCCAGTGATGATAAGGGCAATGAAAAGAATAAAACATATTAACCTGATGGTGACTGCTCTAAGCAAGGAAGTCAGGGGAAGTGTCTCTGAGGCAGTGAAAAGTTGTTGGGAGATCTGATACCAGGTTCTCTGAGTGTCAGAGGAAGGTCTCAGGCCTTGTTAGCCACCCTACAAATCCCAGCCTGGGGTCTGGTATGGAGCCAGCTCTGGGCCTCCAGTGTGAGGCTGACCCGCTTTCTGGGGTGGCTGAAAAGACCTGGGAAATTCCTGTCCTCTCTCTGCCTCTCCTTCACATCTCTTCATTTAAACACAAACTTCCACTCACTGCCAAAAGGAAAACTGCCACTTCTGCTGCTTCTAGAGGCAGTGGTGGAGGTGCGTTGAGGAGGATGTGAAGTGTGGGGGGTTAGACGTTCGGGGGGGTCTCTTATTCCCACCTCACCCCCATCCTTCTCCACAACCCTCCACCGCTAAGCTACTCTTAAGGCTACTCCAAGGCCATGGCTTGCTGCTTGCACTGAGGGAGTAGTGGGGTCCTTTCTAGACCTCCCTGCTTAGGGGTGAAGGTAATTGTCTGGCAGGTTGTTCCTAGGAGGCCTTTCCCCAATCCCCACACACCTCTTTCTCTAGGGAATTTCCCAACATAAAATGCTCACTCGTGTTAGAGGCAGGGCCTGACCCTTGGCTGCAGCCTGGGACAGGATGGCCTGGTGGCACCTTGTATCCATCCTTGCTCCTTCGCTGGGGGCTGTGTGAGCAGCCAGTGACCACCCACCACACCACAGTGTTGTCCCCCATGCCAAGGGGGCACAAGGCCCCTCTGGGTGAGGTATCTTGGGTCAGACACTCCCAGTTTGGTGGAGCTCTGTGTTTCAGATCACACCCAGTGTGCTGCCTCATCCTCAGGCCTGAGAGACTGAAGATCCAGCTCCAGAGTGACACTGCCCAGTTCTCAACTTCAGCTCCGTGATGCCCGAGTGGTGTGTCCCGTGGCAAGTTACTTGGCCTCTCTGCACTATCTCCTCTTAGGTTAAGCTGGAGTAACATTACACCTGCTTTAAAGGGTGCTTGAGAGGACTGATGAGTTGGCTACGTGAAGGGGCTTAGGACACAGTGAGTGCTCAAACAGGTTGGCTATTATCATTCTGTCTACTTTTTCCCTTTTTTTTTTTCAAGACAGAGTCTTGCTCTGTCACCGAGGCTGGAGTACAGTGGTGCAATTTCAACTCACTGCAACCTCTACCCACTGGGTTCAAGTGATTCTCCTGCCTCAGCTTCCTAAGTAGCTGGGACTACAGGCATGCACCACCATCCCTGGCTAAGTTTTCTGTTTTCGTAAAGACGGGGTTTCTCCATGTTGACTGGTCTCGAACTCCTGACCTCAAACAATCCCCTTGCCTCAGCCTCCCAAAGTGCTGAGATTACAGGTGTGAGCCCCTTTTTCCTTTTAATTACAATAAACAGAAATCCCACTCAAGTTACACCAAGTAAGGAGGGGTTGAATGTAAGGTCTTCCAGTGAGGAACAGTCACTGGGGCAGGCGCCCAACTGGTGGTTCTGGCTCCCTCTGGGACTGGATAGCTTTGCTCTCGAAGCCTTTGAGCCCCACTATTGGCTTTGCCCATTGGCTTTGTCATTGTGCTCACAGTGTCTCGTCCCTAGTGACTTCAGCCTCCATATGGTGCAGAAGGGCCACCTTTCTGCCTCCGACCTCCTTGTCATTGTAGCCTCTCACCTTCTACTCCTCCTGCTAACAGGGCCTGTCATTTTGTTACTTCGAGTCAAGCTTCCCAAGAAAGGTCATCTGCAGGCCCAGCTTTGCCAAGGGCCATGGTTACTAACCAATCTACCATCAACTGCTGTTGCATCAGCTGCCATCCTTGGCTCAATCCCATGGAGCCAGGGGATGGAATAGCACAATACCAAACATGGCCATCAAGGGAGCTCCCTTTAGAAAGCAGAGGACGTGTGGTGGAGGTGGTTGCCCTCCCCCATGTGTGCTTCTGCAGCCTTCAGCCAAGGCACTAGGTGAGCCTTCACAGCTGGAGGAAATAAGAGCGAAGGCACTAGGTAAGCCCTCAGGCTGGAGGCTCAGACCTCCCTGCAGCCAGGCATTTGGGGGTCACAGAATCCTGTCTGGCCTGAAAGAGCTTAAAGTCTCTGCACTTAAATTCCCTGAGGGTCAGTCTTCTCATTCGTTAACTAGGGATGCTTGCAGTATCTGCCTCCACAAGTTGTTTGTGAGGATTCGATGAGGCAAGGCATGTGAAGTGCTTGGCAATGTGTCAATGTACAGTATGCACTTGATGGATATTAACTTTATTATTGTGAAGTTAACCTATAGTCAAAGGACAAGGACAAAATTTTAGCATATTTGCATGAGCATTTTTCGAGTGTATCAGTTAGCAACTGCTGCATAGCTAATGACCCTAAAAGCAACAGACTGAAAACCATCACCATTTATTATTTTTCATGGGCAGCCCCACAATCTCGTTTGGGCAACTTGTATTCTTTCCTGATACAAAGTCTTGGTGGGGTTGACACCACCCTTGAAAATAGTTTCTTAGGCCATTTGTCTATTCCATCCCCTTGGCCTGCCTTTGGGATAAACCTGTGGCTTAATTCTGGTCAGTGAAAATCAGACCCAAGACTACTGAAGCTGAGGAGGTGCAGGTAATGAAGCTTCAGCAGCCACTGGGCAACCACAAAATATCAGACAAGTTGTGCGAGCATAGAGTCAACCCAGAGAGCTGAGCAGAGCCAATCTGAAAGGAGAGAACTGCACCCCAGAGACAATACTCACTTCCTCACATCATCCCGGGTTTGAAGCCATTCCTAGACTGCAGTTTCCGCTCATGCGAGCCAATAAATTCTCTTTTGCTTAGAGCTGTTTGAATAGTTTTTCATTTGCAAACAAAAAACTCCTAAACAGATGTGACCAGAAAATGGACAATCCAGTAACGGACTGTGCTTGGTGGCTGACAAAATAGTCAAGCAGCTAAAATCTTCCTTTTATGCCTCTGTGGGTTAGAGACACTGTTCTATTAAGCACTGAGTCAAAGTCAGTCTTAGAATTCTAGAGTGATGATTTTGTGCAATCAGACCGTATGCAACTTGAGGGTAGGAACTGGGGCTCATCCATCTGTGTCCCCAGCAGCTAACTTGGGGCAGGTTACATAAAAAGGTGCTTCATATACGTTTGTTGAATGAATGAAAGCCTCCTAATTTGAAGCTTTCAAATGTGTACTGTTGCTATGAGCAAGTAAACAGATTATGGAACACATACAAAGTTTAGCCTCTTAGAAGGTTAGTGGTTTGGATGTGTCCCCCAAATGTATGTGTTGGAAAGTTAATACTCAATGCAACAGTATTGGGAGAGGGCACCTAATAAGAGGTAACTGGTTCATGAGGTTCCACCCTCATGAATCGATTAACATCATTGCACGGGAGTGGGATTTTTATCATGAGAGAAGGTTACAAAAGAGTCTGCCCCCTCATACTGTCTCTGTTGCCCTTCTGCCTTCCACCATGAAATGATCCTAGCCAGATGCTACTGTCATGCTCTTGGACTTTCCAGCCTCCAGAACCATGAGTCAAATAAACTGTTTTTCTTTATGAATTACCCTGCCCGTGCTATTCTGTTACACCAACAGAAAACAGACTAAGACAGTTTCATAGCAGAGGAGTTTGGAATTAACAAGAGACCAACATTGAGTGATGAGTGTTTTCAGTGGGAACGAGTCACTGAGGCTTCAAAGAGTCCCTTGCATGAAGATCCAGCAGAGGTTTCATCAGAAAGGACAGGTCCTGGAGAATTCCTTGACTGCAGCAAGCAGCAAGCTACCTTCATCATGAAATCCTGCCCCTAATCCTGCTGTAATGAGTACAATGCTCAAATGAGAGGCAGTATGACAAACTTATAAAGAGCATGGCTTTGGAGTTAGGCAGACCGAGTTCAAATTCTGGCTTCTCCACTTCCTAGCTTAACCTTGGGCAAGCTGTTTAGCCTCTCAGAGCCTCAGTTTCCTCATCTGTAGGACAGAGTATAATAATGATACTTACCTCCAATGGTGTATTGAGAATTAAATGAGAAAATACAGGTAAAGGGTTTAATCTAGTGGCTGAGACAGAAGTAAGTGGTCAATAAACAGTTCACAAACACACGCCACTAAAAACAAAAGTCCAAGAGGCTGTATGACATTTGTAGACAATGAACACCAAAATGCTGCATGTGGCTTGGTGTATCAGTACCCAGTGACCTCTGATAATTTATCCTAAACTTCTGAAAACACTTTCTGCAGATAACAGCTACTACTCCCAACTTGCCTTTGCTTTGACATTTCCAAACCCCATTTCCCCAGCAGTCATCCTACAGTTACCTCCTTCAGGTAGCTCTACAATGGAAGCAGTCCTTCTTGTAAACTTGACCTTCACCTTGTTGGCTTTGAGCTAGTGGACATTTCAAAGGTGGTTCCTCGGGGAAGCAGACAGACAGTGTGGACTGGAAGATGGGGACTCTTTCCAGGACCTCTCCACCCCTGACGTGCCACCTCACCCTTTCAAAAACCACTGGAGCATGTTTGAGAAAAGTTAAGCTGTTTTATTTCACAGGATAGCTCCACGTCAAACCAGCAGGCACCATCAGAATACGTGACAGAGGATCCAATCAGACACTCTATAAGACGGGCGTTTGGTCGTAAGGTAGAGAAACGATATCCAGAAGAGGGCAACATTTATCATCACGTGGGGACAGGCAACCAGCAATTTCCTAGGGTGGTTTTGGTTTGTTTTTCCTGTCACAATTTGGGGAGGAAGGAAACCAAAGGAAACAAAATAGACCAGCCACTCTGAAGCAATCAGAATCAAACCTATTGCCAAACCATGTAAACAGTCACACTGCCGGGAACAAGGGCCTGGGCAGAAACCCTAGCCAAGATCTACTTCCGTCTAAGGAAGGAAAAGTGCACTCTGGTTGTTCTGGTTCAAGGAACAGCTTTGTTATTTGCCGGGGACAGTTCACACAGAAAGGAGGTGTCAACAAGGGGGCAGCGATGGCCACATGGCCAGTCCCAGAGGGACAGCGGGACACTGGCAGATCAATCTCAGGGAGGCCAGGAGGGCTTGGACCTGACAGTAAAGTCCCTCTCTCGGCTCCCCTGGGCAGCTTTGGATATGTGGGGAATGCTCTATGTGGCTGCTCAGAGGAGAGGAGACCCCAGAGAACCGGGGAAGTTGACATGAAATGTCAGCATTAGCTCTGCACGGCAGAAAATCAGCTCAGCAACACCTCAACTCACCCCTTTCTGCCTTTCCTCCCTGCCACCACTCCCACTCCCAGCCCATCAGGGGCCACCCCCATGGTTGTGAGCCAGCCGCTCTTCTTTCCGGGTTTCTCAGGAGAATGAGGCATTTGCTCTACTGTGGAACCATCTGGATGCATGAAAAGTTAGAAATAGAAAGACTGGGAGGAAGAACCATTACCCGAGTCCTCGTGTTTTTCCATTAGCTGTGTACATGCACAGAGTGCCACATCACGACCAGGTCATGAGAAGTCCTCCACATGTGTGCCTCCTGAATGACAAAGAAATATACCCAACAAGGCACTCCAAGGGACTCCAGCAGAGAAGAAAGCCCTACGTAAAGGCCCCTTCCCACACTAGCTCCCCTTTGTGTACCACAAACCAGTTTTAAGTGTTTATAAGGCAGATCTCTGAACTGCTGGTTCCAGCCGATAGCCAAAATATGGCTCAATTTCCCTGTGTCTCTTCCCACTCAGATTTCTTCATTGAATAGAAACATTTCATCCCTTGGGAATCCATTTCTCTCCTGACCCCTGGCCTGGTGACTTCAGAGAAAAGACTCCCAAGTCTAATTCCCAAGCCCACAATTCCCTCCAGTTGTGCACTCTGTCCGGGGTTCAAAAGGCGCTTCAAGGTGAGAAATCGTTAGCACTGAAACAAGGAAAGGCAAGAATTTTTCATAGAATCCCACAGCTCAGAGCAGCTCTTTAAGAGGAAAAGGGAATAAAAGGGGAGAGGGCGAGTTGGGTAGGAAGCACAGCTTGTTCTCAATTTTATCCAGAAAGCTCTTTAGCGGCAGCTGGGCCATGAGGCCCAGGAAACTAGACCAGGAGTTAATTGTCTTTGGTCAGTTTTAAATGACAACTTGCTGGTTCATACCTAAAATAGACTGAACATCGGTTATACGTAAAGACAAAAGGCTTGACCTCAGGATAAGTCGAAGGTTAAGAAATCATTCCATGAAGCAAAAAAATAAAAATTAAAAATGCCCGTTATCAACTAACTGATCGGTACGGCTTTCAATAATGGTGATGAACAAGTAGGTAAACACCACTTCCCCTTGTACAACTGGTTATATTGAAGACTACTAACTAGGTTACTACATTTCCCCCACACGCACTGTACAGTTAGGTTTCTGGTATTTGTTTTTACATTGATCTATCTACTAGGTGCAAAGATTTGGTGAGTGGCATTGGCTAAAATTTAATTGTAGCCTTTTTTAAAATTACAATTTCACATTTTAACAGTTACTTTCCAGCATTTAAGCAAATACAGCAATATATAGTGGACTAAAACAGGCAGGAGTCAGAAAGAGAAAGCCAATGTTCAGTGAACGTTGATGGGACTGAGTGCTGTGGAGGGGACTGAGACATGCATAGTG
The DNA here is from genome assembly GCA_963573385.1 of Cacajao melanocephalus. NCBI lineage: Eukaryota > Metazoa > Chordata > Mammalia > Primates > Pitheciidae > Cacajao > Cacajao melanocephalus. The sequence goes on from CAUYLG010063833.1 coordinate 16,517, forward strand.
CCAGATGAGGAAGTGGGAACAGGGGAGGGGGCGAGGAAGTATTTTTCCACTTGGCCTGCCATCAGGGCTCAGATGTGCGGCTGGATGAGTGGGGAGACGTCTGCCATCTGTGTGTGCGCATCCCTCAATGTGAACTCATCAGCCATTTCCCAATGGAAAAAAAATAGGTGCTTGAAGAAAACAGCTAAGCCTCTGCCTTCAGAAAATTCAGTGAAAGGCAGATCCATTTTCAGTAAGAAAAAAAAAAACGAAATCAGTCAATTCAGAGAAAAATCCACACAGTCTGATTGGTGTTATGTATATCAGGCAACAGATTTGTCTACTCCGATTGTTGCCTTTCATCTGATAGTTGCGGCAGAGATTGCTATATTTTGCCTGGGAGGCTACTGGATTTAGGATCTGGGAGTATCTTAAGGGTAGAAATCAGAAGTCTGGTGTCCTGACTGGATAGCATAGCGTCCAGCATGCAAACACTTGACTTTAAGAGCCTGACACAGCCTCTGCTCTTAGCCAGCTGTCAAATCTTGGGCAGGTCAAAGCATAGCCCAAGGCCTTACTCTCTTAAGCTGTAAAATGGCAATATCTTTCTGTGCTTCAAGGCAGAGGGCCTTTCATATCCAGGAGCTAAAGAGAAGGGTTCATTCTAGGCCAAACAAGGGAGGTCAAGTTTGACACTGGCCTCTCCCTGAGATCTTTTCTTTGTTCCTTTCCTGATGCTCCTTTCCACTGTGGGGTGTCAAGTCCAGTCCTTCAGACAAGGTAGAATGGCTTTACCCTCTTATGTCCAGGTGCCAGTGACATAACTAGGTCCCTCCCTTTGGGTGTATTTACCTTTTTGTGGGGGACCAGAGGAGAGGGCACCACTTCATCCAATGGACTGAAATGCTAATGATGGAATCCAGGGCTCTTATTAAGATGGTAGGAATATTCCACTGCTCACTTCTGAAATGCCATTAAGAGGTTTCAAAAAGAAGGGCTGGAGGGTTCTCATCTAAGACTTACCTTACTAATGATAATCACAAGAGCGTTGTATTGATTCAGTGCTTTCCCGTGTACACAGCTTGCTCACTGCCATTTCACCTTTATTATCCTATTTTATGAGCAGAAAAGCCAGGCTCAATGAGGTGGAGTGTCAAACCCTAAGTCACAAGGCTCCTAAGTGCACAGGGCTGGGACTCAGATTCTGGGCCTTTTGATTCCAAACTTCAGTGGCCTCGAGAGAGAGGAAGCTTGGGAAGAGTAGGGAAGAGCCTCTGGGTCTGGCAGGAGGGGGTAAGTAACAGTGGCCCACAGGGCACACAGATTCGCCCCTGTGCCATTTCATTATCCAGAAACAGCTCATCTCTGGAAGTGATCAGAAGAGGAGGTAAAAAGGAATCAAAGGAGAGCGACCCGGAAGGGCTTTACTCAGCCAAGAGGCAAAGGCCTTGCTGTTACACGTGAAGATCATGCACCCATTCCTAAGACCACATTTTCATCTACACTAAATGTTCTGGAGGGAGTGGGTGAAGGGGAAGGGAAGGGAAGCTATGCCACTTGTATTAACTCAACCGACAGTGTCCTCTAGGACAGAAAGCGCCAAGGACTGCCCCTCCCTGGCCCCAGTCTGAACTGGGCGCTCACGGCTCATGCGTTTCATGCAAGACGGCACCAGCCACAGTGCGTCACAGCCTGATTTAAAATGAAAACGATGTGACTCAAAGCCTCCTTGCCTGTTTAGTTCCAAATCTGACACAGTATAATTAGTAGAACCAGGAAAAGAAGAAATTAAATATTTTGAAAATGATATAAGTTAAACCTCTATAGTCACCACAGATTTATTCCTACAGCATTTCTAGGTTTTGAAGTATTCCACACCACTGTATTTTTATTTTTCCCTTTTTCCCAACCACATGTAATACTGTGCTACGATGGGGCTGAGGTTCTCACTATCCCCTGCCTCTACACACAAACACAAGGATGCGGTGGTCAGGGGTCTTCTCACCAACTTTCTCCCGTGCCTTCAGGGGTACAGTTGGCCTTTGGCCTCCGGGTGGAAGGGCAGGGTCTCTGGGGTGGATGGGGGTGGGGATTTTCTATGAAGCGTTCCCCACCTCTGGGAGCAGCCTGCTTGGGGGTACTGCCTGCCCAACCCTTCCTTGAGGGGCAGACTGTTCTGGAAGGCCACGACTTCTGGAGACAGTGGGAGACTGTTTTTGTTTGTGTTTTTCTGCAGGTTAGTGGTATATTGCTTCATTCGAAGTTACTATGGGCCTCTAAGTTCTCCCAGAAAAGTCCCTGCAAATCCCACCAAATAACTCGGTGGGAGATGTTTGGTGGCATGGGTCTGAGGTAAATCTAAGTTTCATAAAAAGAAAAAGGAGATACTATATACACTTAGTATGTGTGTGTCCAGATCTAGTATATGTATATAGATGCATAAATATATATATATACACACACCTACAGACACATACATACATATACATGTGTATATATGCACACGTCGATATACACACACATATAGGTATGTAGACAGAATGTCGAGAGAGGAAGATTCCAGTGATGATATGCGGGAGAAGCCATGTTGCATGTCGCCTCGATGTTAGGAGACGCTGTGGTTGGGGCTGCCGGAGCTCTGGCACTCCTCTGGACGTCTGCGGACACGTGAGAGGTCTGTGGGATTCCCATGGCTGGACGTGAGCTGCAACCAGCGCCTACCTCAGCTCTGCACAGACACACCCTCCCAGGCTGACCTCTGCCCTCCAAGGCCAGGGTCACTGGGAAGCACGTGGAAGCCACCGAGGCCACCCTGGGCCGTGGCGAGCCACAGTGGGCCATGACGGGGCGGCCCATCCTGCAGGTCACATGGTGCCCGACTTGTCTGCTGAGCTATTGGGGAACATCTTCTCAGTGGGCGTCACGGCTGGGCTGCCCACGCCTGAGCTGCTGCTGCTGCTGGACCGGTGCTGGACCACTGGCCGCACGGGCCGCATGGGGGGCGGGCGCAGCTGGGCGCCCGCCAGGCGGGCAGACAGGGCTGGCTTGAAGGTGGTCATCATCTCGGTGGAGGAGCTGCTGCTGCGGCGCATGGCGGCATCAGGGTCGCGGATGACGATGGTGTGAAGGGGGCTGGCGGGCTCTGAGCTGATGGGGCCTGGGGGGTTCTTCAGGGGCTCCAGGGTGTCCAGCACCACATCTGGCGCCTGCTTGACCGTGTTCTGCCTCTCGAGTTCCCGCAACTCGTGCAGAGCTGTGCTCATGGTCTTCTCGATGTCCTGGGGACAGAGGGAGCTGGGGTCAGCAGCGTCTGGAGGCCTGGAGCCATGTCCTTCCTGTCTGTTAAGCGGCTTCCCTTGTTAGGGAGATTCCCCAGAAGCCTCGCGGCAGGGATGGAGATTAAGTCCTCAGGGTGTCTTATAACCACATGAGAACCAATGTGGCTATCCCCTGCATATTGCCTTGCACAGGAAATAGATTTAATAAGGGCAGGTCAGACTACTGATAAAGAGGGCAGGCTCTGGAGTCAGACACACACAGATTCAAATCCTGGCCTTGCCACTTTGCTAGGTGACGTTATGCAAGTTCCCTCACCTCTCTGACCCTCCAGAATCCTCATTTGTAAATGGCAGATAATTATAATATGGACCTCAGGGAGTTGATGAGTACATTAAACGATACAGTCCCTGTGAAGAGCCTGGCCTGACCCCTGGCACAGAGTAAGCACTCAAAAATAAAAATGACAGTAACAGTAGCAATAACAGCTAACACTGAGAACCAATCCAAACCCTGTCCCCTAATAATTCATTCAATCCTCACACTTCTAAGGTAGGATCCACCTTTATGCCCATGTCACACATGAGGAAACTGAAGCTCAGACTGGTTAAGTAATTTGCCCAAGGTCACACAGCTAATTAACAGTATAGCCCAAGTCTGAACCCAGGCAGTTCAGTATTTTTTTTAAATACTTGCTCACAAAAAATTACTTGGAGATTATGTACTAGAATGTTCACACTGCTCATCCCAGAACAGAGGGACTGCTGCTCTCTTCTCTGTATTATAATCAGAATTTTTTTAAAAAGGGGGAAATTTTAACAGGCAAGAAAAATCTTCTGCCTACATAATTCCTGAGGATGTTATAATATCTGAGAGCTCATCAGGAGGAGAGCACTCTGAAGGACTGAGAGAGACCTCCCCCCCCACTCCATGCATCCAGGGCCACCTGGGCTGACCATGCCAGCTTCCCTCAGCTCCCATCCCCTCATGCTCAAGGCGGTGCAGTAGCTGGAAGGCAACACTTAGCCAGGAGCCCATGGACAGGGCACAGGGCCCCAGAATTTTGAGTAAAAAGACTCTGTGGCCAGTTGCTGGCTGTGTGACCCTGGGCAAGTCTTGATCACTCCACACCATATTTTGTTCACCTATTACAATCCCAGAAGTTTACTGTGAAGATGGGCTGAGATAATGGATGTGATGAAGCTTTGCAAACTGCCAGATGGTGGTTTTCAAAATGTTTCTAGACCAAGAACCCTGCGGGTTCCCATGACTGTTGACAGGGATTCCTCCACATCTGACAGACATGAGAGGACCTGCTCTGGCTCCAGGTCAGAGCCCAGCTGGCTTGGCCATTGAGGGCATCGTGATGGATACTGCCCGAACCACCACTCGTAGGTGCTATGCATAACCTCATGGAGGGATGATGACTGTTAAGACAGGCTTACTTTATTGCAAATCCTAAAAAATATTTATGAGTCTGTTGAAACGGATGGGGTGGGAGCCTGGAAATGCCAGGGCCGGCCCCTTTCTCCACCCTGGTCTTTCACATCCTCTCCTTCTCCTGTCTGCAGGTGGCTTCCTGCCTGCCCCAGGCCCCATGGTAGGCTTCAATCTGGCTTGGGTCAGGGCCTCAGGCTCTTGCTTCCCTCATTGTCACAGCCTATCCTTTTTGTTAGGGGACTATGGATGTCTGGCTAATGGCTAATATTAGCTTGTATGCTTCTCCAGAATGTTTCACCCCTTGCCCCAGAATACCAGCAACTCTAAGAAAGGGTCTTTTGTGCCTTATCCAAAAGGAGGTGCTGTGGGAGCAATTTTCTGCAGGAAGGGAGGGAAGGCAGACCTCTCCCCATCTCTGCTTTGTGCCAGCCCTGCAGTGACACAGCCTGCTTTCCTGGAGCCAAGCTGCCCTGTCATCATCCACTCTGCTTGAAGGAAGCCCCCTATTGACCTCACTACTCTCTATTTGCTCTAGTCCAGCATGAGCTGCAAGGTAAAACTTTAATAAATAAAATGTAATTATTGCCCTTCCACCACCATCCCCCTCCCCCCACCCTCCACCACCACTACTCTACCCCAGCAGAGTGAACAGAAAGACAGAAAGCTCAGAGAAAGATCAGCTGAGTTGTTTAGGCTGCAGCCTTGCATTAGTCTGAGAGGTGATGCTGTTAGTCTCCAGAGCGGAGCTGTAGAGAGGCCCTGAGGGACAGAGTAGGGACCGCGATTGCTTTTCACCTCCTCCCCAGTTCGATCTTCCCACTTTTGATGGCCATGTTGCAAGTTCCTCAAGCAGCCTCTTTAAGTGGGTTCAAATCTAAATCCTAAGGGACATTTTGAGACCAGAGAATTTTAGGTCATTCCACCTACTACTTGGGATGCTTCAGCTGCCACGCCCCTTTGCAGCGTGCACAGTCAAGGGCTCATTAGAGCCAGTGCTGAGGCTGGAAGCTCCCCAGTGGCAGTGGGCTATTTACATATCATTTACCAGAATTCCTTTACCTCTGTTGGTGAAAGGGGCTCTTGGATGGCAGTTGTCAAAGTAGAGAGGGTGCAGATGCCTCTGCAAACTGAGAACACATGCAGCAGTCCCCACATGCATTCTGGGGACTGGTCTTGCAAAATGCTCCATGAATAAAGGTCAAAGAAGTCTGGGATGTGGGTCATTCCCTGTTTTCTTTTGTGGAGATTCACAATGCACATCTTTTAAAGCAGCGGTCCCCAAACATTTTAGCACTAGGGACTGTTTTCGTGAAAGACAATTTTTCCACAGACAGGGGTTGGGAGGATGGTTTCAAGATGAAACTGTTCCACTTCAGATCAGGCATTAGATTCTCTTAAGGAGCGCACAATCTAAATCCTTCACATGCACAGTTCACAATAGGGTTCCCGGCCTATGAGAATCTAATGCCACCACTGATCTGACAGGAGTCGGAGCTCAGACAATAACACTGGCGACCCCTGCTCACCTCCTGCTGTGCAGCCTGGTTCCTAATAGGCCACAGACCCATCCATGGCCTGGGGGTTGGGGATGCCTCCTTTAAAAGTTTTATAAGGGTCTTACAGATAAGCCACTCACCTCTGTCAGAGCAGCATTCCACAAACCTTGCTGACCACAGAACACGTATTCCCTATGCACCCCCTAGCATCCTGTGGAACTACTCTGCTGTGAGACCTACTTTCAGAAACAGTGCTCTAGACTGCATTTCATTCTTTATGTAAAGAGCCCTGGGGCAGGCCTCAGGCAGCCCATCCCCTATCATAACTGGTAGAACTTTCTAGACTGGTAGAGTTTCCAGATGATGGTGGGTGCTAGGGTGACGTTCCCTCAAGTATGGGTGAACTAGCAGCTGGCATACCTCCTTGAAAGCCACTGATTTTCAGGGACCTCTTGGGAGTGAGCATGGGGCCAAGCTACAGCCTGCTGGTGTGAACAGGAGTACTCATTGCTAGGTGAGCTGTTTCTGTTGGTATTCCCTGGAAACTCTGCCTGGCCTCCTCTAGAACACAGCTCACAGCTCCCCACCTTTCCTCCTTCTCTTTTTGAACAGGGATGTAAAGGTCACTCTCCACAATAGAATTCTCACAGACCAGAAGGTTCTGATTGTCTCTGTTACCTTATGCGGGAGAGAACACTAGGGAGAGGGTACATAATGGGCCCCCACACCAAATTCCAGAGGAAAAAAAAAAAGGGGGAAACTTTTCAAAATGTGATGGAACTGTCAAAAACACATGAAACCAGCCATGCAAATTGTTAAACCAATCACAGTTCTATTCATTTGGCAAATGTAAAAATCATATAGATTTTTCATCCAAATACAACAAAACAAAAACAAAACAAAAAACTAACTCTCTAAGCACTTGAGAAGAACCTGGAACATTCTTCTCTTGCAGCTTCAGCTGTTTAGCTCTGCCTACCCTTTCGGTCTCAGGTCAAGTCCTTCCCAGAGAAGTCTCTCCCTGCCTAGGTGCAATCCTCATATTTTAGGCTCTCAAAATACTGTAGACTACTCCTTAAAGGCATCCAGCGCAACCACTATTTCACAGCTGTGTGTGTGTACTGGTTGGTATCTCTTTCTTCTCTAAACTGTAAGCTCCATGTGGGCAGGGCCTGAGTCCATTTTAGGTCTTCACTGTACTGTTGGTGGCTACCATGGATAGATGTTTAATCAATATTTGCCAATGAATGAATAGATGAATGAACAGAGAAATGAATGAATGAGTGAATGAATGAGTAACTGAACCATATCATTCTGTGTAGTGACCTGCCATTACTCCAGCCCCATAAAGTGGCCAATGCCCTCTCCAGCCCTGGACACTGGGGCTGTTCAGCCTCTATAGGAACCCTAGCAGTGGCTGCTCCCAACCAGTCTCCACTCCCAAGGGAAGCGCAGTGTGGGACAGGGAAGCCACTCATTCTCCTGTTCTCTGGCTTAGCCGTGAGCCTGGCATAAAGACCAAGGTGACTCCCCGTTCCACGGATTCCCACCCGCGGCCCTGTGGGGCTCTTGGCTGCCCAGCCTGCCTTCCCGCTGGCCCTTACTTCTGCCAGGGCCTCGGCCTCCAGGGACTTGTGGTCCCCTAGGCTGCTGTGCCTGGTGGAACCGCAGGTCGACCTCATCGAGTGCCCTTCGGAAAGCGCCTTCTTGTCAGGGTAGTTGATGCTGCCAGCGCTCCCGAACGTCGCCATCCTCCGCTTCTCAGGGCTCTCGATCCTCCCCCGGTTGAGGGGGATTTTGTGGGGGCTGCTGGGGCAGGCAGCAGCCCGGGGTGGCGTGTCTATGCTGGGGCCCAGGCCCCGGGGCGGGCTGTGTGTGTCGCCCCCACTTCGGCGTCTGGGGATGGCCGCTCCATCAGATCGTAACCGCACTCTGCAAAGGAGCCAGGGGGTGAGGGGCATGGGGTAGAGGTCAAGCCTGGCAAGTCTCAGAATGAGTGAGCCAACCCCATGCCACACACTACATGCTATTCTAAGGAGCGGGTACAGTAAAGCCTCATTCAGCCAGACCCCACAATTCCGCAATGAAAGGCCTGGCCCAGCACACAGCTCACCAGCAGTGGGAGGTCTAATGTGCAAACACAAAGGCATTTGGAGCACAGTGCTTCCAGGCCACAGGCAGCAGTGCTGCCAACGGCAAGATGCATCTGGTCTACAGGCTAAGTCAAGGCCTACAGGATCCCAACCCTGGAAATGCTTTAGTGATGGTTATTTGGGCTCATGATACCCTCTGAAGCAGTTCAGACATTTCCATGATTCTGAGGAGCTCCTAACTGGTCTGAAGCTTTGAGGCTTGACTGTACCAAAGTAACCAGCACCCTTCAAGCACAGGAGGGGTCCCCGGGGAACTAAAGACATTCTGACATTGCCACCCAACCCCCAATCTCCCCAGAAGAGGGCTCGTTTTATGAGGCTTTTTTGGATCTTGGAAAACTAGTCATTGAAGAGTAAACACTGCATGGCTGGACAGCCCTTTTGTGCATTTGAATACCTTTCCCAACTATGGGAGGCTCTGGTACAGGGAAAAGGGGAGTAGAGTGTGTTTCAGGAGGGTGAGTTCTTGCTCTGTGTCTGCCACATGCTTTCCTGTGTCCTCTCTCAATCCCACTTTATTAATCTGTTAAGTGGGTGTAAGTAGGATCCTTTGCCCACCTTTTACCTTTGCTTCAGGTGGGTTTAAAAGCACCTTGAAGATAAGAGGTTCTATACATAGCAGATTTTGCTGCATCCTACAGAGGTCACCAAAGAGTCTGAAGGGAGGGGAGGCTAGACGTGTGAGCGGGGAGGGAGAGGGACCCTGTGTTGGGAATGGATTGTGACTAGGGACCAGCAGTGATTATCCTAGTGCCACAGCCAAGCTAAGCAGCGTTTGTGGGTGCCCCAACGGGACCAAAGCGTAGGTATTAGAGAGGAAGCAGTATTTAGAAAGAAAGAACAAAAATGAAGGAGACAAGGGAAGGACGAGGGAGAGGAAAAGAGGCAGAAGATATGGTCCTCCAAGAAGTCAGGGACCATAACTTTTTTGTCTACCTACCCCAGCCTTCCACTTCCCTGCCCTTCCCAATTCTACCATAGTGCCCTGAGCTATCTGCTGAACTGAGCAGAATTTGCAGAGAAGAGGAATCAGGACTTTTGCTGAAATAAATTCATAAGTTGTGTGTTCCCATTGTGACTGATTTTTTTTTTTTTTGGGTCTATCTGCAAATCCCCACATGTGTGGGTTGATCACATGACCCCTCCACTAAAAAAAACATGGAATATGACATTTTGAGAGTGTGACTAAAAAGGCAGTGAGAAACTGTCAGTTTTGCTTTGCATTTCTTATTTCCTCATTAATTTTTTAAATAACCAAATACTTTGGATTATACTTGTTCTCAGAATGATGTGCACACCTCCTAGCCTGGTAGAAAGGTCACGTGACACAGCCTGGCCCACACATAGGGAGTGAAGAAATTGGCAGTACTACTCCCACCAAATAAGTAGGTGGAGTCGAGTGTCAATTTCCTTCAACACATGAGTAGGTATGAGTTTTCTGTTTATGTAGTGCATTTGAGGGAATACGTGAGCTTTACATTTTTAAATATAACAACTCAGGTCTACAACAGAAAGCTGGAAGGAGGTGCAGGAACTGGAGAGATGTAGGAAAAATACTTGCCAATTTGTATCTCTCTCTCACACATTATTATTTTCAATAGAAAAGCACTGAGTTCCCAACACATGTCTTTCCTCCTCCTCTTCCTCCCTGCAAGGCAGGCTGGATGGTTTTATACCTGGCCTTCTTGGGCCAATGCCAGCCGGCCCGCCCTGTGTGCCCATCGCATCTTGTGGGGAACAGGGTGCTGCAGTAGCCTCCTTCTCTCCTCCCTGCCCTTGTGCTTCTCCCAAATCAGACATGAGCAGGCTTGGCACTAGGAGGGAAAAAATGAATCCCTGTTTCCTACCGGCCCATCACCCCCCCAAAGCCGTAATCCGAGATGTGCTCCGTGGGGGACTGGAGGTCATTTTTGGAAGAGGCCTTGTCATCCAGCAGTGGCCCACTGCTAGCCTCGCTGTCAGCCTTCTGGCTCAGACTGTCGGAGAAGGCGTCATCCCTGGGGAGAAGACAGATGTGAATTGGAGGTGCCTTCCCCTGGAGAACCCAGCATATACAAGACTCCCTGATACGTGTCTGAGGGGCCAAATTAACACATGTTATGGTTACATTGTGCCCACAGCGTTTGCTGAGCCACTGCCCACTGGTGCCTTCCCACCAGTGGGACCCTCTTCTGTCTGACACCTACCTCCTCCTTTTTTCTCTTCTAGGTTCATTCCCAGGCAGCTCCAGGCTAGGACAAGCTAAATACTACAGGGTGTGTTGGAGAAATAGGGGGATGGAGTCTGCAGAGCGCTGAGTCTTTGTGTGACTCTGTGAGAAATGGCTTGGGGCTAAGCAAGGGAGGAAGAAGCTGCCTCTGCCCCTTACCTCCCCACTCAGGGCTTGGGCCATTGTGAGGTGGCTCACAAGCTTGCTGGGGTGCCCTGCCAGGCTCCTTCCATGTTCCTCTGCCATCGTGACTTGTCCCTGACCTCAGAGGTCTGGGGACATCAGGAGGCTGCCAAGGGCCCTCCACTATGGCACTCCTCTGGCAGTCTGCTTGGCCCTGGCCTTTCCTCTGGCTGAGCCGTTCTCTCTCCCATCAAAATGTGGGTTTTTGATCCCCTAACCTTGAGGCTTAGCTTGGTGGCTGCAAATATGGTACATCTGTTCTGCAGAGCCTGACCAGAGCTCCCGGGGAATGTGTGCACTGGAATCTTCCATGGCTTTCAAATGAATGGAAAGTGCAGACTTTCTGTGGTAGAACTAGGCATTTGGGATGCAGTGCTCTTTTTTGTTAACCCCTGAAATTATTTTTCAAAAAATAGTAACCTATTAATCAGAAACAAGGGCATGGTTGTTTCTGCCCATCCCCTAAGAGAGCTACCTCTGGAGTATAGAACAGTAGGCAGGGGAGGCCTAGAAGGTGGAGGCACATGGCAGGATCCCCTGGATACTGAGAGCCATGGTGGGTGATGGACGCCCTGGAGGCTGTCAGCTGCATCAGGATGCAGGCCAAGGTCACCCAACACTGTCTCTGTGTACTCAGAAGGAGGAGCAATTTACATATCTGTTAAGTGGATCACCATTTAAAGGAAAGTTAGATATTACCCATTCTTACAGAATACCAAGGATATGGTATTAAGGAGAGCAAATTGCTAGCATACAAGTTAGCACTGCCCTATGGTGCCCATTCCAGACATCACTAATCTATTTCAGCATTCTTCACAGAAGTCCCGACTCCACTCACATGTCCTGTACAACTATGTACTGATGGGGGATGAGTCCATCCACGCCATTGTGCCGGCCCTCCCACCAGTCCTCTGAGGCGCGGTGGTACAGAAGCAGTGAGGCCCCTTTCTTGAAGGACAGCTCACGCGGGGACCGCCCCATGTAGTCAAACTTGGCGATTGCCTCGATCTGCTCCACTTCTGGAAGGAAAGCAAGGGAAAGAACATCTCTGAGTCAGCAGAGGGGCAGCTCAGGAACCTCATTCAGACAGCCCTGGCTTCTTTGGGAAAGGATAGACAGCACAGCTGATGAGAACATGGACAGGAGGCTTGGGACCTCCTGTGGTGGGCTGGGGCTTGGGACCCTGAGGTCCTAGACTCAGATCCATTCTCTACTCTGTGACCTCAAGCAAACCATCAAACCTTTCCAAGTGTAAAGAGAGAGCTGACACCCTCATTTTCCACTGCCCTTCTTGTTCTCCACATTTTAATGCTCACTAAGACAATACTGTAGGATTTTCCTTTTCTTCTACCCCTTAACACAAGTTCTATTAATATTTCTGTTTCCATGAGCCTTTTTCTTGTCATTTACAATACTTTCAGTCATTTTTAATCTTTTGAGAGACCACATTGTGCATGCTGACTCTCATCTGTGCAAAATCGGATACAGGATTTTTAAGGGCACCCAGACTCTTCAAAGCTCATTGTTAAGGACTGAATTGTGTCTCCCTCAAATCTATATGTTGAAGCCCTCACCCCAATGTGATTGTATTTAAGAAAGCACCTTTAATTAATGTAAGTGAGGTGATTAAAGTTAAATGAGGTCCTAATGGTGGGGGCATAATCCTAGGGCTGGTGTCTTTATAAGAAGAGGAAGAGAGGCTGGGCACGGTGGTTCATGCCTATAAGCCCAACACTTCGGGAGGCTGAGGCTGGAGGACACTTGAGTCCAGGAGTTTGAGACCAGCCTGGGCAACATAGTGAGACCTCATCTCCAAACACTTTTGTTTTGATTATCTGGGCGTGGTGGCATGTGCCTGTGGTGTCAGCTACTCTAGGGGGTGAGGCAGGAGGATCACTTGAGCCCGGGAGGTTGAGGCTGCAATGAACCATAATCACGCCACTGTACTCCAGCCTTGGTGACAGAGCAAGACCCTGTCTCAAAACACCACACAAACAAAAGTTCTTGTACAAAAGCGCCTAGTTTAGTACAGATATTCATCAGGTATTCAGTTGACAGCAGCTATCATGACTGTGATTATGCTTATTAATGGATTTGGCCTATGGGATGGCTCCAGAGAAGAGAAGTGAACTGCACAGAATTTAAGTGGTTTGCCTAAAACCACACAGCTAATGATATTTGTGGAAGACTTGGTGGGGAGTAGGGGATTGTGCCTATACTTTATTCCACCTCTGTTATAGTTTCTACTCTAAGAAGTGTCCATATGTGGTAGAAAACTGATTTTGTATAGGTATTAATGTTTTAATATTTTAAAGTAAACATAAAGATGTTTAACATTATAATTCTTTTTTTACTTTAATAGAACAAAACAGTAACAAAAGCAACCCCTGCTCTCTCTAGCCTGCAGATAGCTTCCCCATGCTGAGCTTTTTTTGGGCTCTCCATCTGCTCCATTCATTGTGGACAATCTTGTCTTCCTCGATCTATTCATCCACCTGTCCATCACATAGTTAAGCTCAGAACATTTGGCTTTATCACTTTCTAGTTGTGTGACCTTGGGATACTCAGTTTTCCTTTCTATGCTTCAGTTTCCTCATCCGTTAAATGGAAATGGTAATAACAGAACCTATCTTACAGAGTTATTAGAAGGATTAAATGAGTTAATATACATGAAGTGCTTGCAACAGTGTCTGGCACACTGTACTCTGTAAGAATTATGCACATGTTGTTACCAGAGGCTGGTGCACTTTAAGGGCCATGGATGGCATGGAAAGTCAAAGAGCAGGAGGAGGAAGCTCCCTAGTTCACTCCCCATCACCGTCCACCACACACATGCACCAGGGCTCCCCTCTGCAAGCAACTGGCTTCAGAAGACTGTGCTTGTGGTCCCATGAGATGCAGTGGCTTTGGGATGTATTTAGTTTTTAGTGACTGTGGCAGCCTTCTACAGGCAGTAGGCCTCCAACAGTCAAGTCAGTTTCCCCAGCTGGCTACCTGACAAATGTCTTTAAATGCTATTCTAACCTAGGTGATGGGAGAGAAGGAAGGAGGGAAGGAAGTGGGGAAATGACAGCACCACTAAATGGGTCAAATTAGTTCAGATCTTGACTCAGAGTCACATTCTCAGTAACACAAAGAGATCATGGTCCTTCTCTCTGCAGTATCTTTGAATCTCACATTCAGCCATGTGCTAGAACTGCCTGGTAGCCCATCTGCATGCCTCGCTTCAAGAGTCAGGAAGGCCAGAGGGTCTGCAAGGGCAGGAGCTGAGCCCAGATAGCTGCGTGCTCCTGGTTTCACCCAGGGACTTCCTCTGACCTAGATTTCTCACACTGAGAAAGTGCTGACCTAAGCAGAGGTTTTCTGATGCTCAGAGGGGCTTACAGGGGCTGCCCCTGGTTCCTCATTTCTGCCTTTACCATCACCAGAGCTTCTAGCAGTCACTGGATAGTAGTCTGAAGTTGAAAGAGTGGGGCAGCAGGGGGAGTAGAAAATGTGAGGGAAAGAAAATAGGAAGGACAGGGCGGAATCTCCAGCTCAGAGAAAGCACGTGTGTTTGCAAATGTCGTTACGTAAGTATGTGTGGTGGAAACAGTAATAACAGCTCCCATTGATTACTAAGTCTGTTATTTGGGCTTCTCATGCCTGAAACAGAATACGTGTTTCTCCCCCTCATCACTCTCCCACACTCTGTTACCCAAACTTACTTCATTCCCTCATCTTCCCCATCTCAGGAAACAGAACCGCTGTCTACCTGCTCACCCATGCTAATGCCCTGGCATGCTCTGCACACCTCATCCATTAGTGGCTCCTTCAGACTGTACCCTGGATCTGACCATGGCTTGCCACCTCCCACGCCACCCTCTTCACTTTCAGACTTGTTAGGGAGAGCCGCTTTTCCTCACTGATGCCTAGAGGGTCCTTTACAATAACAAATCAGATCATGAAACTCCCCTATTCAAAATCCTCTGAAGGCTTCCCATAGTGCTTAGAACAAAATTCCGGAGTCTTCCCACTGCTCATAAGGCCCTCCAGGATCTCGGTCACAGAGACCTCTGAGACCTCATCTTCTCTGCCTCTCTCTCTCCCTCACTAGCTCAATCTGCTCTTGCCTCACTAACCTTCCTGATGTTTTTCCTCCAACATTCTAGTATGACATTTTTCAAACACAAAGTAAAATTGAAAGAATTTCACAGTGAACATGCATGGAACACCACTAAATTCTACTACGCACATTTTATTACGCTAGATTTATCAGATATCTACCCACCCCTCCAACTACCCATCTTATTTTTAAATGAATTTTGAATTGTTACAAACATGAGTATACTTTATCTCTAAACACTTCAGCATAAATATTCATAGAGCTTTCTTTTTTGAGACAGGGTCTCACTCTGTCACCCAGGCTAGAGTGCAGTGGTGCAATCATGACTCACTGCAGCCTGAACCTCCTGAGATCCAGCAATTCTCCCACCTCAGCCTCCTGAGTAGCTGGGACCACAGGCACATGCCACCATGCTCAGTTAATTTTTAAAATTTTTTTGTAAGCAGTGGGGGTCTCACTATGTTGCCCAGGCTGGTCTCAAAATTCTAGAGTTGAGTGATCCTCCTGCCTTGGCCTCTCAAAGTGCTGAGATCACAGGCGTGAGCCACCACCTCCAGCTACAGAGCCTTCATGATGCTTTTAAAACATGGCAAGTATCTTCCTGTTACAGGGCCTTTGTACTTCCTTTGATGTGTATATTTATGTGTTTGTGGGGTGTGTGTGTGTGTGTGCGTGTGTGCGTGTATTTCTTTTCTTTCCTACTATATTCTGACTCCTAGAACAAACCCTGGGACAAACAGGCACTCAGTACATATGTATTGCTTGCATAAACAAATTAAGCTTTTACTGGTGCCACGTGTTCTACTCTCATTATCACATTCATCCCATAACAACATTTGAGGCACTACCCTCATTTCATAGATGAGGAAACTGAAACTGGGTTGAATGATGGGCCTAGGTTGGGTCACATCAGTAGATACAGTGATGAGCTAACATCCAAGCTCAGGTCCCAGACATCATTAATAGAGGCTTCTAGGTGTTTCTGAATTGTGCTAAGCTTATTTCTGCCACAAGGTCTTTGCATCTGTATAGTGTAAATGCGACTATATAGATATACAATGCTCTATGTTTGATGCACTTCAATTCCTGTGTGTTGACAGGCTAACTGTACCAGGTAAGGTCCCCATGGGCTCTATAGTGAGGGAAGAGATGAACAGGCCAGCCCCTGAACTTAGAGGAGAAGTTGAGACTGTCTCAGTAGGGGCCTGGCTGGAGTCACGCTTTAGGAAAATCACTCCAGTGGCAAAGCAGAGCAGTGGAAGGATTGGAGGGGAGAGGCTGGAGGCAGCAGTGGTTCAAAGGCTGCTATACTGGTCCAGCCTCTGAACTAGCATGGGCTAGACATAGGCTTTTCTGGAGATAAAAAGACACGTTGAAGCTTTGCTTTTATTTCAGAATCTGAAGGTTGGACATTTATCCTTCTCTATTCATCACTCAATAGGAAGCTCAAATTCCTCTCTCTAGCCATGTCATTCCAGAGAATTTTTTTACAGGTCATGAATCCTGCCTGCATGAAAGAGGGGATGGCTCCATTTCTCTCAATACCACTTCATGTCCCCCTGCCCACCCCATCCCCTACTTAATCCCCAGAAGTGAGAACACTAATCTCATGCAACTAGTTTACTAGAGGCCAAGTCACTGTGTCAAAGGTTGGGAATGTGGGTGTACCTTCTCTTCTCCCTCATCCTTCCTGTAATGAGAGTAATGGCATAAGCCAGGGCCTGTATGCAGGGTCCCTCTTTTCTCCCTTTCTCACTCATGACCTTGGGTTCTTTCTTTGCATTCAGTGGAGGCACCAGCTGATATTGGGATTTATATTTGATTTAAGAGTAAAGGAGTGAGACTCTTCTGGAATGACAGCATGAAGAGCTCCCCAGGGAAACTCAAAAAAATATATATATAAAGAAAAAGAAAAAAATATTTCAAGCCCCTGGAAATGGTCCTAAGGGCAAAAAGCAAACGAAGAAACATCTAATCAAGAAAATCTATAAAAATGTAATAATAAAAGTGAAAATCTCTGGTATTTGAACCAAGACTGCTCCCTCCCTCTACTCCTGCTCCAAGCTAAGGGAAATGGAGGCTCCAATCCAGACTACTGCAGCCAAGAACACAGGGATTCCTCTCCCTTTACCACCTTCTAGTCATAGGGCTTTCTTCTTGGAAGGAGCAGGAGCTCAGTGATTCTCATCCTGCTCCCAGCTACCTGGTGCTGAGGCTAATTCCCAAGTGAGTGGAGTGGAGAGAACAGGGCTTCATTCTTCCACACAACCCCTACTCATGGAATGGCGGCTGTACTTTGGGCATGGTGCCACTGAAAATGTGGGGGTTATATCACCCTTACCCCAGCTTGTGAGGTGGTGGTTATATGGCAGGAGAGGTAACAGGATCTCTGGCTGCCCCTCCACAAAGTACTCAATGGGGTCGTCACTCAGAAGACGCCATTGTCTCCATCCCCAGCCCCAGAGTCTTGGCTCAGATTTTTCCATAGGGGAGAAGCATCCTGTAAAACAGATAGCTCCTAATTTTGTCCCAGAGGAATTGACTTCAGTTGCAACAGAGCTTGGAGAAGTTCAAGTCTAAGGGTACTCTTAAGAACAATGGAGGCTGTGTTGAAGGGCAATCCAGTGATGGTTCATGAATTTAATGAATATAGAAGATAGACTATAAGCCAGATAGTCAGCAGAGGAGAATCAGGGAGTAAGACAGCCAGGAGAAGCACTCCTAGGATCAGAACAAATATAAAACACTGACTTCAGAAACTGTCCCTACAAAGTGGACAGAATTTAGATGGATTAATTTGTAGAGCAATTTAGGACGAAGAGCACTGTTGAAAGAATAGCAACCATCCAGCACTTAGTGGAGATTAACAGCTATAAAGGATCAGGGAAAGAGAACTCTACCAAAACCACTATCATCTCAGGGAAAGAGAAACCTACCAAAACCACTGTCATCCCACAGAGTAACATTTCCATATATCACTGAAATTAAGCTAGTATAAATAGAAGCTCATTCAAATAAGATGTATATGGTAAACCTTAAAGAAACTACTAAAAACAACTCAAAAATAGTAATATCAGAATACTGGCTGTCAGAGGCTAGGAAGGGAGGTGATGGGAGAAGGGGAGAGATTGCTCAACAGGCACAATGTTAGAGTTAGATAGGATAAACAAGTTCTGGTGTTCTATTTTACAGTAGGATGACTATAGTGAACAATAATGTACTATACGTTTCAAAATAGCTGGAAGAGAGGAGATTTGAAATGTTTACAGCACAAAGAAACAATAAATTTATAAGGTGATGAATATACTGCTTACCCAGATTTAATCATTACATAATGTATGCATGTATTACAATATCACATTGTAGCCAATAAATATGTCCAATTATCTGTCCATCAAAAATAAAATAAAACCTTTAAAAATAACTCAAAAATATAGTGAAAAAATCATTAAAGAAGTTTAAATACTATATTAGAAAATATTCACTGAATGCTATATTAGAAAATATGCAAAAGAAAGCAAGAAAGAAGGAATAGAGGAACAAAAAAAAATACGAGACACATAGAAAACAAAAAGTAAAATGGCAGACATAAATCCAACTATATAAACAACAATATTAAATGCAAACGGATTAAACAATCCAATTAAAATGCAGAGATTATCAGACTGGATAAAATAACATAATTTAACTGTGTGCTGTCTACAAAAGACACACTTTAGATTCAAAGATACAATCAGAGTGAAAATGAAAGGATGGAAAAAATACATTATGGAAACTGGAACCACAGGAAAGCTAGAATGACTATACTAATACCGACAAAATAGACTTTAAAACTAAAAATATTGCTAAACAGCAGCGTTTCATAATAATAAGAATTTTGATCTACCAAAATAAAAACAATTATAAACAAAATGCACCTAATAAAAGAGCAGAAAAATACATGAAGCAAAAATTGACAAAAAAAAAAAAAAAGAAATAGACAATTCAAAAATAATTGTTGGAGACTTCAATACCCAACTCTCAGTAATGGACAGAACAACCAGACAGACGATCAAAGAGGAACCAGAAGACTTAAACAACACTATAAACCAACTAGACCTAACAGGCATCTACAGAACACGCCACCCGATAAGAGACTATACATTCTTTTTAACTGCAGATGGAACATTCTCTTGGGTATGCTTTATGCTAGTCCATAAAACAAACCTCAATAATTCAAAATGATACAAATAATACAAAATGTGTTGTTCTATCACAGTGGGATAAAATTATTGATTTCTTCAACAGAAGTTTTTTTCTAAAGTAGGAATCAATAGCAGGAAAAAATTTGGGAAACTGACAAACAGGCAAAAATTATACAGCATATTGCCAAATAACTAATGATTAAAGACAAAATCAAAAGAGAAATTAGAAAAATTTTTAGATGAATGAAAATGAAGATATAACATATCAAAACTTAGAGGATGGGGCTAAAGCAGTGCTTAGAAGGAAATGTATGGCTGTAAATGCCTATATTAGGGGGAAAAAAACCCACCTCAAATCGATAACCTAAACTTCCACCTTAAGACACTGGAAAAAAATGCAAACTAAACCTAAAGCAAGCAGAAGGGAGGAAATAATAAAGACTAGAGTAGAAATTAATAAAATAGAAAATAGAAAAACAATAGAGAAAATTATAAAACCAAAAGCTGGTTCTTTGAAAAGATTAATGAAATTGACAAGCCATTAGCTAAATAAACCAAGAAAACAAGAAAGAAGACTCAAATTATTAGAATTACATGTGAAAGAGGGATATTACCATCATTATTTTACTGTAGGAAAAGGATCATAAAGAAACACTATAAACAATTATATGCCAACAAATCGGATATCTTAGATGAAATTAGAAAGTCACGAACTATTGAAACTGACTTAAGAAGAAATAGAAAATAAGAATATACTTATAACAAGAAATTGAATTAATCATCAAAAAAATAGCCACAAATAAACGCCCAGGCCCAGATGGCTACATTGTTGAATTCTACCAAACATCTGAAAAAGAATTAATAATTCCTCATAAAGTCTTCCAAAAACTAGAAGAGAAGGGAACACTGCTCAACTAATTTCACCAGGCAAGTATTACCCTGGTACCAAAAACCAGACAAAGATATCACAAAAAAACTACAGACCAGTATTTCTTATGAATATGGATGTGAATATTTTCTACAAAATGTTAGCAAACCCGGCCGGGCACAGTAGCTTATGCCTGTAATCTCAGCACTTTGGGAGGCTGAGCTGGGTGGATAACTTGAGGTCAGGAGTTTGAGACCAGCCTGCAATATGGCAAAACCCTTTCTCTACTAAAAATACAAAAAATTAGCCTTGTGTGGTGTCAGGCACCTGTAATCCCAGCTACTTGGGAGGCTGAGGCAGGAGAATCACTTGAACCCAGGAGACAGAGGTTGCAGTGAGCCAAGATTGTGCCATTGCACTCCAGCCTGGATGATGGAGCAAGATTCCATCTCCAAAACAAACCCCCCAAAACAAAAATCACTCACAAGCCAAATGCAGTAGCATAAAAAGAACCATGCTCTATCCACAAGTGGAATTTATTCCAGAACTGCCAAACTGATTTAACATCTAAACAAAATCAATCAATGCAATGCATCTTATCAGTAAAATAAAAACAAAAAGCACACAATCATCTCAATAGATGAAGAAAAAGCATTGACAAAATCTAATATCTTTTCAAGATAAAACACTCAACAATCTAGGAATAGAAGGGAACTTCCTCAACCTGACAAATGGCATCTATGAAAAACTCACAGCTAACATCATACTTAATGGTAAAAAACTGGATGCTTTCCCCATAAGATCAGGAGTTAGACAAAGATGTCCACTCTCATCACTTCAATATCATACTGGAGAGTCTAGCTGGGCTGATTGGGCAAGAAAAAGAAATAAAAAGTATCCAAATTGGAAAAGAAGTAAAAATATCTCTATTTATAATAATATAATCTTATATATTAAAAGGATCATAAGGAAATCACTAAAAACTATTTGAATGGATGAATAAGTTCAGCAAGGTTGCAGAATACAAGAGAAATATATTAAAACCAATTATCTTTCCATACACTCATAATAAACAATTCAAAAGTGAAATTAAGAACACAGAGGAATAAACTTAACAAAAGCAGTGCAAAACTCAAATTCTGGCAACTACAAATCATTGTTGAAAAAATTAAAGAAGATCTAAATAATTGGCAAAACATCCTATGTTTATGGATCAGAAGACTTAACACTACTAAGATGGTGAGATTTCCAACTGACCTACAGATTTAATGCAATCCCTATCAGAATCCTGGCCAACTTCTTTGTAGAAATTGATAAGCTGATTCTAAAATTCATATCTAATTGCAAGAAACCCAGAATAGCCAAAACAATCTTGAAAAAGAACAAAGTTGGAGGACTTAAACATCCCAATTTCAAAAGTTACTACAAAGCAGCAGTAATAAAGACAGTATAGTACTGACACAGAGATAGACATATAGGTCAGTGGAATAGCATTGCAAGTCCAAAAATAAACCCATACACCAATAGTGAAAGGGTTTTTTCACAAGGGTGCTAAGACCATTCAATGGGGAAAAGAATTATTTTTTCAACTAATAGTGCTGGGACAAGCGGAGAGCCACATACAAAGGAATGAAGTTTGACCATTACCTTATACCAAAATTAACTCAAAATAGATCAAAGACCTAAATGTAAGATCTAAAACTCTTAAAAGAAAATACAGGAATACATCCTCATGAACTAGAATTTGGCAAAGGACTCCTAGATAGTCTCTCTGTCTCTCCTCATCCTCAGTCCTGGTGTCCAGAGCAGCCTTCTGCCCATCAGCCCCAGGAGCTGTGGAAAAACCAGCAAAGGCACGGACAGGGACCTCAGTCCCCAGGAAGGCAGGTGCTCCAGTCAAGACAAAAGAGAGGAAATGTCAGGTGTGGGAGAGAGAGAGAGACAGAAGAAGCTAGAGAGAGTGATAAAGAGCCAGACAGAAAGAGACCCAGAAATAAAAAGAGCAGCAGATGGAGAGGACGGGGTGGGGGCTATTAAAAGGGATAAAGGGAAGGGGAGAACTGGAGGTGGTCGGCAGAAGTGAAGGAGGAGGAAAGAGAAAAGCAAATCACCACGAATAAGCAGAAGGTGGCGCCCTCCCATCTCCAAAGAAATCTTCTGCAGGACACATCTCAGTTCAACATGACTCTAGCCTCTCAGGAGTCTGATCAAGCTGAATGTGACATCTGGATTTGCTTTTCTGTACCTGTGACCCAGGTGTGGACCATTAGCTCCCTCTCAGGCCACAGGGACTGGATCAGGCCTGAGTGCATGACTCAAGGTGGTCCAGTGAGACTCCACCCCAGGATGTCTCTTGGAAACATTATAGAAAGGAAGCACGTTTCCATCGAGACTTTGGGAAAGAAGATGGTGGAAGCCTGGAATTGCCAGAGACCACTACATGAGAATGAAGCCAGCACAGAGGGAAGCAGAGTAAGAAGACAAAGTGCTGACAAAATCACCCTTGCTCCTGGATCCAGCTGAAGCCATGCCAACCTTGGGACTTTTCAGGTATAGGAACTTATTCCCTTTTAAGCTGAAGTTAATTTGAGTTGGGGTTTATGTCATTAGCAACTGAAATAATCCTACTAGAATGTGAAAACCCATCTATCAGTCTTATCTCTTTTACCAGTTTCCAGAACTGTCACCTGAGTGCCTGCCTGCTCTCCTGACAAATGTGGTGGCCAACATAACCTGGTCCCACAAGAGAAACACAAAGAACAAGTCGGAGAACTGCTAAGCCACGATGTTTACAAAGGAAAACTATCCCAGGCGCTTGGTGCATCTCAGGTCGTATTCTAACTTTCTTGGGTCCTAGGCATTTTTGCCTGCATGGGTCCCTTCCTCCATTCAAAAATGTTAAAAATTATATTTTACAACTGCCTTGGTATAAAGACAAATATAATCCAGACTGGATATTGTATTCATTTTTTTTCCTGATTTTAAAAGAAAACATTTTAGTGGACCTCTACAAGTACCATGGGCCCTTGGCAGTGTGCCTACTCCGCCTAATGGATAAGTTGGCATATAGTTCAGATTGCTTGTCTACACAGTCCGGTTTCCCTAAAGACCAGTCCAACTCTCTTCTTCTTGTCTGGAAGGGGTGGAGGAATCTGGAGAAAGGTCTTGGTTGGCCTTTCTCTCTCTCTCTCACCACACACTTCCCAGGATCATCACCCTTTGGTTTCATCTCTAGGGTGCCCCAGACACACCTGTAATCTGGCATTATCGCTTTGCACCATGAGAAGCTACTTCCAATCTGTCAAGATCTGGTGACAGACTGGGAGTTCCTCGAGGACCGACGTCTTGTTCATCCCCACTCCCAAGTCCCAGCACAGGCCTGTCACAAAGCAGGTCCACACAGGGGAAGGATGGAAGGACACAGCTTGCTTCCCACTTAGGAAACTTGTGTCACTTAGGACTTGTGCCTGGGCCAGGCAGGACACATTAAGTTATGAAGTGGGCTGGGTGTGGGATGTGGTGAACACAGCGTGAGCCTACAAGGATCTGCTCTGTGTTAGGTCCATGCTGGGACTTGGGGCACGCCATGAATGTTTTTCTGAGTCTTCATCTATTCTGAAAGATAGAAGGCTGACTTGGAAAGTTGAAGGGGTCTACGTGGGCCAGCCCTGTGATTGGGCTGACATAAGTCAGTGTGGGAGGCCAGAGGAAGAATCCCTTGTCCCCAGGATCCCCCTCACTCACCTTCATCGCTGGTATGAGGCTCAGTGCCATTGTCATGGTCAACTTCATCGATGGTCCCTGGCTCGCTGTGTGGGCTGTCACTGCAAGGAAACATGGGAAGGGGACTCACTGGGAGGTTATCTACCTTCACAGCATCTTTAGACTCTCATGCCAGTCTAGTTGGCCTCTGGGCCCTCCCGCAGCTCAGATGCGGGCCTATACCATCCTATCTCTTCCATCTAACCACTCAAGAGATCTTCCTAATCAGAAAACTACTCCCAGCCTCTTCCTTGCAAAGTTTCCCACAAATGTCCCCCAGCACCCTCCTAGCCCTGGAATTTGCTGGGCTGGTGTGGTGAAGACTGTCAATGCTTACATGTTCTGTAAGATCAAGAGGGCGTGGTAAAACCCCAGCATTTATCACTGGAAGGACCACAGACCAGAAGAAAAAGAACCCTTTGAAGTACCATGAGTTATTTCATCTGGCCTGACTTTCTTGTCTTATAGCTGAGGTGACACATCCCGGGAGGTAAGATGACGCTAACAAGGGCCACCCCATCTTTCTGCATGCAAAAGCCCCCATTGATGCAGGTAGTGAGAGTGACTGGCAACCATGATGGGCATGGTAGCTGAGTAATCTGATCCATCAGATTTAATTGTTAATGTGGTGGTATAATTTCACCAGCTATTACCTGCTTGCTAGATTATAAGCTTCTTGAGGCAAGGGTTAATTCGCATAGTCAACCAGTTGTTTTTTATAGAGCCACTGAATGAGTCCTAATACGCCAGGCAGTGTGCTCGTAGGAGGGATGAAATGATAGATAAGGTGGACAAACGCCCTGGCCTCACGTTGCTTACCTTGTAGGGAGAGGGACAAGAAAAAAGCCCAAGTAAACAGGCCATTAAATAAGGCAGTTGCAAGTTGAAATAGTGTTATGTAGGAAATAAATGTGTAGAGACAAGAACAGCAGAGGGGACCTATAAAGAGTGGTCAAGGAAGGCTTCTCAAAGGAGGTGACATTTGCAATGCCATTTAAAGGAATATGCACTTTATTATGAAAAATTCTCCACTGCCACCTGGATCAGGACCAAACTCAATGACTTCCAAGATTTTTCATAGCTCGGCTCTATCCAACCTGTGGAACCTCATCCTTCATGATTCCCGTCACACATGCTGACACATGTGTGGCCACACTGAACTACTGAACTCCTGGCCACACTGAACTACTTTTCATTCTACTGGATGGTCCAGGTCTTTGCCCACTCCTCACTGGGCTGACTCCAGTTCATTCTGCAGTCTCAGCTCAGTCTGTACTTCCCCCAGGAAGCCCTTCTTGACTTCCCTAGATTGGCTCAGGGAGACCCACTTCTGGAGCCCTCTGTTTCCTATTCCATCAGAGCTCCTGCACCAGGGGTCAATCTTGTTTGGTTACATCCCTGACTCCTAGCGCAGAACCAGCCCACAACAGATGCTCGGTAACCATTTTTTGAATGAATGAATGTTGTCTACACTGCTGAGACCCTCAGCCAAGTCTCCCTTTTAGGTTTTTGAAAACTCCAAAATTACCACATAATTAAGTTTTACAGTCTCGTGGAAAACAAATAGGATTAAGAAAAGTATGGTTATTGTATATTGTTCTTTGATAAGTACACGAAGATCTGTGGGTCCCTTCCCAGAACACTAATTATATATATTGCAGCAAGAAAAGAGAACTGGTAATGGTTGCAAAAACTGTGTAAAAAGCTTCTCTTTGTCCAGAAATTATGCTTGCCAGCTGTTTAATGTTTCTATTACAGAACAGGGATGGACTTGCTCTCTAGTGTCTCAAATGAGATTAGAGAGCTGTGATTAGACACCACTATGACCCAGTATTTCTATGCAGGGAGGCATGTGGGAAGGAAACACAAAGGCTGGAACACCTTGCTTCTTTGAAGCAGCTGCCCAAATATGCTCACAGTACTAAGGCAATTCAAAAGTCCAGGAATGCTTTGACAATCAAAAAACAAACTCCCCTGTAGGCACCTGGCTGAAGGCAGTGTGGGTAATATCTAAATACATAGCTGTGTGCTCTCCTGAATTCAAAATAAAGAAATAGTAGAAATGCTTTCTGTGTCATTTAGTGTCCTGAATTTCCTGTCTTCACCACATTTAAACATTTTTTCCTGTCTTCCCATTTTAAGGTCTTAGCCTGAGGAAGCTTTCAAAGCTCTGACTTTGAAAAGGTTCTAAAATATTTCTCCTAAGACCCAGTGTAGTACCACGTATACCAGGTACACAGAGGTGCCCAACGAGTGATTGTTGACATGATATTGAACATGCAAAGAAATTGAGCTCACTTTGTCTGGAAAAGAGAACTCCTAGGTGAGAGGAGATAAGGGTGGGAAATGTCACACTCAGTTCTTGAAGTTGAGGTGGGGACTAGTCACTCCTCCGCATCCTGAGATGGGCTTGTGACTCACATGACCCAGTTAAAGCACTGCATCTCCTTACCAAGGAGATTACTTCACCAGGCCCAAACCTCAGCAATGAAACACAATTCTTGAGTTTGTGTCGGAACATATGGGAAGGAAAGGGTCTTTTTCTACTGAAGATGCTAAAAGAGTAAGTTATAGATCTTGAGTTGCTGGCTGCCTGCTTGCAATCACCAAGGAAAAGCCTGTTTGAGACTGAAGCCAACACAGAATAAAGCAGGGTCAAGGGGTTGAGACTGCAGGACCAAGTCCTTGAGGTAATAGTTGAGCCCCAGGATTAAGCTATACCTGAAGACATATCCCCAGACTTTTTACTTAAGTAAACCAATAACATTTCATTTGGCTTAAGGCAATTCGAGTTGTATGTCTGTCCCTTGTAACCAAGAGAATCCTAGCGGATGCACCTATCTCTCATGTGAGACTGCTGTGAAGCTCAGATGAGAAAATGTATATGGAAGCACCGACTATCAAGCACTAAGAAAACTGAAGGGTTTCTTATTGTTCCTGTTCAGTGGAAACAACAATGATGATGATAATAATAAAAAATATTAAGAGGAATGGCATCTTACCAATATTCTTCCCCTCCAGCCATGCATTTTTCATACACAGGTCCCTCTAGCTCCCGGGGGCTGGGGAAGATGGCTTCATGATGAATGATGATGGTTTTGATGACTTCATTGATGTGTGCCTGGCAGGACACAGGGTCCTGCCCATCAGGGATGTGCATGAGGGTAGGCCCGAAGCAGATGGCCAGGTTGTAGGGATCCATCATGTTCTCGTCGCTATACTGGGAGAGGCTAGGAGAAAGGAGTTATCCACAAGTCATCTGGGAAAGGCAAGTCCTCCCCCTGTGGTTTCTGTCTTTTGGGGGACTCTATACAAATCCAGGAGGGTTCCATGTTCTCCTTTAAAAACAGCATCTGCAAAAGTCTCAAGACAACCCCTCCCAAAGGAGGCCAGGCCTGAGTCAAAAAGGGGCCCCTTGGCCAGGTACTCACTGGTTGAGGAAAGCGAAGAGGTATCTCATGACCACGATGACCACGCGGGGAAGGGTGACGAGGATTTGTTGGATCTGGTGCACCCTCTCAGCTGGGTTCTCCAGTTCTGTAACACAAAGGGGCCTTTCAGCATGCCTTTCATCCTCAGAGAGTGATGCAGCAAATGTTCGCAGGCCACACCTCCTATATTCAGCCCACCTGGATGGGAGAGCCAGCTCTACCCTTGATTCTGGGGATCATAGGTGATCCTGGCCTAGCCAATCAGAGCATCCATCTCTCCAGCTACAGGGAGAAGGCTGGGGTGTGGCCTAATCAAGAACCAATCAGAGTCGACTCTTGGGACTTTGTTTGTGAGAAACCCACAGGGAGGTACCCTCTTGGATCTGGGTGGAGGGAAGCCTGGAGCATGGTGGGGGCCCCTGAGAGAAGGATCCCACCTAAGAGTGAAGCTGGCATAGAGACGGAAGGGGCATATGTCTGCTAATGCTGTGTGAGGGTCTGAGTCCAGCTGGCCCTAAGCTTTTCAGGTAAATGAACCAATGCATTCCCTTTTATGAAGTAAGCAGGTTTAAGCTGGGTTTCTGGTACCTGTGAGTCCTGACCGACACAGGCAGGGACAATGTTTTATTAAACTCTTTACAAACACCAGCTGCAGCACAGGCCTGACACATAGTAGTTGCTCAGGAAATGAACATCGAATAAATCACCACCTCTCAAGCTACCTATCAGTCAAAGTCTGGCAGATGCTTGGGATCTCATCTCTGATCCCTGTTTCCACGTCATCCTAGACCTGAAATTTGCTCAGGGCCCTGTACAGGAACAGGATTTTTGAGGGTTCTGGAAACATTGGCTGAGCAAGTGATACAGGGCTCAGGCAGGGCCAGACCTTAGCAGTCTAGAATAGAGCTTACAGTATAGAAGTCTGGAAAGATGAGCAGGGAATAGTGTGGAGGGAAGAGGGAACAGAAGGGTCTTTTACACACACAGTCAAAGAGAGCTCAAACCTCTCTCTTCTCGTCATCTCCTGGGACACTTTCCTGGCTGCAAATCTCTCTCAGAGTATTGTGAGAAACACCCCAAGTGAAACTGGGTGTGGGGCAACTTTTCTGTGAATCAAATTTAAAAGTTTATTCTAAATGACTAGAATTGAAATTCAGAAGTTTATTCTAAATGACTAAAATTGTAATATTCTAAAGTTAAAAGCTTATTTTAAAAAAAATTCTGAAAGGTTACCTTGGATTTGGGTATCTCACAGTCAAGGTGCCATGACATCAGCCCCCTAGACTGGGTTCCTCCTGATTTTATCCACAGAAACGTTAACAGTTTCTTACAACTAACTAGCAATGTCAGCGAAAATCCCCAGTCAACTTACTTTCACCATTTCCCTTGCTGGTCATGCTGCTAACCCTGACCTCTAGACCTTCCATGGCTCCCCATCACCCAAGGGGAAAAGCTCTGGAATGTCTGCAAGGCGTTCAAGGTCTTCCCCATCTTGCTCCATTTTCCCCTTCCAGCCTCTAGCCCCGTGCACGGACCACTCTGCTCCCAGCACTCTCTTGGCTCTGATCTTGGAAACCAAGTCTTCCTCTGGTTCTCTTCTGAGCTTCTTCTCTACCCAGGGTGTGTGCCATGCCCATGAGCCCTTTCATTATAAACTATCTTATTATTTCCGCTTTCAGTTCTATGAGGATGTAGGCTACACCTCTTTCATAATATTCCTTCTCTATGCCTCGCACAGCAATGAGCCTGTGGCTCAACTCCAACAATGATTTGTCAAAGAATTGATCATTTAACCTGGGAAATACTTACTAATAGTAGATATCAAATCTTGAAACCTTTCCTTAGGAAAGAGTGGGTTTTCCAGTCCTCGGAAATACAGTTTTAAAACACCAGCAACTGAATTGATATCTCGTTCATTTTGATCGTCCACAAGGGGGTCTTCACCTGAGTGGAAACAAGAGAGGAGATGATATCTCAGCTTGGGAAGGAGTCAGAGAGCATCAGATGGCAGAAGAGATGGCCTGGCCCCGCCCGAACCACCAGAAAGGCAGATGGGAGAAGCCTTCCCCACATATGAAGCCCCCTTCAGCAAGTTTAAAGTTCTCCCTGCAACTCCTTATTTGGCAGCCCCCCACCTCCACCGCAAAAAAAGAAAAAAACCAAAATGTTCAAACCTATAGAAAAGTTGTAAAAAAATAAAATAATGAACACCCATCACCCTTCACTTACACTCATCTTGCCATACTTGATTTCTCATTCTTTCTGTATTTATATTTATTGTTGCTCCACTATTTGAGATTATTCTGTAGACATCAAAACACACCACTACTTCAACACACTTCTGCTAAGAATAAGGATATTTGTCTACATAACCACAATATTATTACACCTAAGAAAATTAACCATTCAAAAATAACATCTCATAGCCTACAATTCAGATATCCCCAGTTGTCCCACGGTATCTTTTATAGAATTTGTTCAAAAGCCAAGGTCTAATCAGTGTTCACACAATTAATTTGGTGGTTACGTTCCTTGAGTCCTTTAAGTATAAAACACACCCTGATATTTTTGTATGCTAGTTTGTGTTTTATAATATCAGCTCTTTCTGAAGAGCCCTAGCCAGTTGTCTTATAGAATGCCTCACACTCTGGATTTGTTGTTGTATCATAATCAGATTCTAACTAAATATTTTTGGCAGGAACACTACATGAGTGATGTCACAAACACCTTAATGCATCCCATTAGCAGGCACATAGATCAGACTGTCCCGCTGCTGGTGATGTCAGCCTTGATAACTGGGTTAAGGTGGTGGCCTCCGGATCTCTACATTATAAAGGTATTTTCCCTCACTTTGTAATAAGTATGATCCATGAAATGATACTCAAAGTGTCATGATACTTTGAGACATTTGCATGTAGTGCCCAACATGTTTCACCCAATGGTTTTAGCATCCAGTGATGATTTTTGCCCAAATTAATTGTTCCACTCGGGGTCGCAACATGGTGATTTTCTAATTCTGTCATTTCTTCTCCGTGTATCAGCAGACATTGTTTTGTAAAGAAGAGCTGTCCTCATGTCACCCACCCTCACCACCTTATTGTTAATATTTCTATAGACTTGTTTTTGTAATTTTTAACTGAATTGTGATTATCCATTACCATAACCATTTTTTAGAATACGTAAATTGTCCCAAATTTGGCCAGGAAGTATAATTTCTTGTGTCCTCCATTGAGCACTTCCTTGCTTTCTGGACACAAAAAAATCACCAATTACTTTTTACTTTCCTTTATCCAGCTCTGGAATCAAACATTTCTCCAACGAGCTCTTTTCGCTTTTCGTAGAGAATCATATGGAGACACCAAGATCTAGGTACTAGGTGTGCTCATTGCTGCAGAGGAGTTGAAAAGAGATCCTTTCAGTGGATAGAACTAGAATTTTTTTTCATGAGTTCATACTGATGTTTCTTATTCATAAAATAAAGTTTTCGTTACTTTCATGTATTTTGTATTTGTACAGTTTTTTCTTACAATAAAAATCTTGGTTCTGAATAATAGTAATAATAAATATATTCATCTGCCATATCATAATACACATATGATGGTGTAACAGTTTTAATCACAATATTACCACTAACAATAAACCTGCTACATACAACTTGAGATTTCTTTCCAGGGCTTTTGTTTATGTTATTGTTTAGTATTTTTGTCTTCAAAATGTATCTCACTAAAGAGATATATGGTCAGAAGACAGAAAGTAGATCAGTAGTTTCCTAGGGCTGGCGGCCAGGGTGTGCAGGACAGTGGGAGGGACTTGCAAATGGGTATGAGATTCCTTTTGGGAATAATTAAAAAGTTCTGAAGTTACATTAAAATGATGATTGCATAACTCTAAATATAATAGAAACTGCTGAAATGTATTTTTTCTTTTATTGATATATAACATTTTAAATGTTTATGAGGTACATGTAACTGTTAGGTGCACAGAATGTGTAACAATCAGGTGAGGGTATTTGAGGTATCCATCACCTTGAATATCTGTCATTTCTATGTGTTGGTATCATTTCAAATCCTGTCTTCTAGTTATTTCGAAATACACAAAATAGTGTTGCTAAGTATCATCACCCAATTCTACTATCAAACCTAAGAACTTATTTCTTCTATCTAATTGTATGTTTGTACCCACTAACCAACTTCTCTTCATTCCCCACTCCCACTCACCCACCCTTCCCAATCTCTGGCACCTGTCATTCTATCCTCTGTGTCCATGAGATCAAGTGTTCTAGTTCCCACACAGGAGAGAGAAGTACAATCATCTTCTTTCTGAGCACGGCTTATTTCACTTAACATAATGTCCTTCAGTTCTATACATGTTGCTGCAACTGACAGAATTTCATTCTTCTTTATTGATGGATAGTATGCCACTATACATTATACACCACATTTTCTTTTTCTATTCGTGTATTGGTGGACACATAGGTTACTTCCGTATCTTTGCTATTGTGAATAGTGCTGCAGTAAACATGGGAGTGCAGGTATCCTTTTGCTACATTGATTTATTCTCCTTTAGATAAATACACAGTAGTGGGATTGCTGAACGGTATGGTAGTTCTATTTTTAGTTTTTTGAGAAATTTTCATGCTGTTTTCCATAGTGGTTGTATTAATTTACATTCCCACCAACAGTGCATAAGAGTTCCCTTTTCCCTGCATCCTTGTCAGCATCTGTCATTTTCTGCCTTTTTAATAATAGTTATTCTAACTGGGGTGAGATGATATTTGTGGTTTTGATTTGCATGAAATGTATACTTTAAAAATGGGTGAGCCTTATGGTATATAATTCAATAAAGCTGTTAAAAATGTATGATCAGAGTACGTGTTCATAAGTTTCTCTCTGTAGTTATCAATTTGAATAGCAGCATACTTGGTTTTCTTTGTATTTAATTTTAGATATTAATTTTTTTTCAGAAATCCTTTTTTTTAATTTACAGTTTTGAATGTATGAAGCATTTACAGGGTCCAAAAGTCAAAAGTTGCACTCAGAGAAGCCCTATTCTTGTTCTTCTGTCCTCCACACCTTTATTTCACCAATTGCATTTGTTTCTAGTTTGTCCTGCTGTGTAAGCAAATACATGGGCCTATTTTTAATAATCTCTTATTTCTTACACAGAATGTAGTATACTTCTAAATAGACTTCTTTCTTCACTTAACAAGAAATCTTGGAAATCCCTCCACATTAGTTCACAGAGATCTTCCTTTATTTATTTATTTATTTATTTTTAAAGGCTGCAAAGTACTCCACTTCATGGATAGACCATAATTTATGCAATCAATCTCTTATGGTCAATGTTTGACCTCTTTCTACTATTTTGTCATTATAAATATTGCCACAGTGAATGTTCTTGTGTTTCTGTATGCATGGCAGATCTCTGTGACCAGTTCCCAAAAGTGGGACAGCTGGGTCATAGGGTAGGCATCTTTGCAGTTTTATCAGACAGGGACGAATTCTTCATTGAGGCTATGCCATTTTATATTCCTACCAGCAATGCCATCTCAAGAATGTTGTTTTCCACAGCCCTTCCCCTGGCACATTGTAAGTGTTTTGAATTTTTGCCAATTGGACAAGGGAAAATGGTATCTCAGGGGAGCAGCACTTTTCAGTTTAATTAGAGCTGCTGGGCAGGTTCACCACTGCGAATTTCCATGGGGAAGGTGAAAGGCAGCAGGAGATCCTGCTGCCTTCCTGAGATGTTCAGAGACATCTACACAATGGGTTGCTTTTCCTCCTGAACAGCTAAGAGCACCTCTAGGGCTGGCAAGCAATGAAAAGCAGAACTGGAAACTCATCCTTGGATCTCTTTACTCTGCTTCCATGGGAAGTGAATGCATGTCACTGCCAGAACCTCCCTAGCCCCAACATGCTTTAGTATGAATTAGAGAATGGTCCTGCACCTGGTGCACCATACCTGCACCAAGGCTGGCAGCATACAGAGCATAAGCCAGAGTTCAGTTCCCATCTGTTCTCTTGGCTGGGCAGCCTTGTGCAGTGCCCAGCCTGAACAACAGTGCATGGTGGCCCAGATACTGGTGTTCAATAGGTCAATCTCTCAAATGTTCCCACTGGAGGAGGTAGGAATACTGCCCCCATAAGACTTCCTTGCAGGGAAGGAGGAGAGAAAATAAACACACCAAAAAATCACCTGCATTCACACAGCACTTCTCAAGTGAGAAGCACATTTATACATACAATCTCTCCTAACCCTCACAACAGCATTGCATGGCACTAAGGGAGACATGGCTCTAACACCACCATTCTCCCCTGTGGGAGAGCTGAGGCCCTGGCAGGTGAAGCAGTGTGCCCACAATCACAAAGTCAACAGATGCTGGCAGCTCCAAGGTCTCATAATCCCTGGGAGATACATTTTCTTCTCCCTGTGATTTTTGGATCTATTTGTCTGCATATGTAAGTAGGTATATATTTACCTACTTTCCTTCCTTCCTTCCTTCCACCCTTTACAGTAGAATCCCAACCGTTTTATTTCTCAGTAAAAAATTTCCTATGAAATCCCAACTTATAGAACAAAGCTGTCTTAGTTGAACTGGGGTGGGGGATGTCTAAGCCTGACCTCCTCAGCCTCCCTCTCTATCCCCGTAGCAGCCTGAGGAATTCAAAAACTGTACCATGTTAAGCTGTTTTCCTATTAGCTCCACACGTCATTCCTGTGGTCTCATGATTCAAAAACACGTGGATATTTTCCTCCATGTTGCCTAGTACTAGCTCCATTGTTAAACATGATGAGCATATTGACTTTACATACGTACACATACACTGCACACACACATACACATGCACACACACACACACACACACATACACATACACATACACATACACATACACATACACATACACATACACATGCCATTAGTTCTCGCCATCCCTCCTGCAAGGCCCTCGGTCCGTAAATGGAGCTGCCCAAACATTCTTTTCAGTTAGCCCAGGCCTTTGGCTCTCTGCAAGCTAGTCAGTTTTGGCTCTGAGAATGGAATCCCAGAGCTCAAGATGAGCTGGATGGTTCCTGTGAATGATGCTTTCTCCAGGAGGAGAATCAGAGCTAACATTCCAGGCAAATCTGAAGGAAAGCGTGTTCACACTTGGCTAGTGAATGTCCTGGGGAGATGGCATTGTTAACGAATGGCCCTGCCTGCAGCTTACTCTTACCCAGATCACCTGGGCATTGCCAACAGCTTTAAGGCAGGGCTGTACCCAAGGATGAGACAGAGTGCACAGTCTGTGCTTAAAGGCTCTGTCAGACCTGCTGCTGGAAGCCTGGAGTCAGTCTCTCTCACAAGGGCAGTTCTCTCTGTCCACAGGTTCTCAAGACCCTTGACACAGCAACCCTGCCCAGCATCTCCTGGTTCCATCCTTCTTCTTGAGGTAGGACACAGATCTCAGAAGGGTCAGATCCAGAGTCTAGAGTGTGCCAGAGCCTACATGGCATGGCTTCAGCCCCACATCCAAACCCTGCCTAGATCCACAGCAGAAGAGAGCCATTGCCTCTTTGGCAAAGCACCCCCTCCACATAAGGAGAGATCTCAGCACTCCCATCTGTGCATACAAAGGCGGCACCTAGAGACAGGCTTCTGGGGATCCTCTGGGAGACAAGAGCAAACCACAGCTCACTCCACAGCTCAGCTGCTAATTCCTGCCTTTCATGATGTGTGTTTTTTTTTCTCCTTCATTTTGTCAGAATATTTATAGGGAGATCTCAAAACTTGAGCAGTGAGTTTAAGGTTTACTGACAACAACAAAAATAATTCCAACTAAAACTCTGGTTGACTCATGTGAAAAGGAAAAAAAAGTAGTCTTAAGAATAATAAGCCAGGAGTGGATTTCCAACATG
Organism: Cacajao melanocephalus; assembly: GCA_963573385.1. Lineage (NCBI taxonomy): Eukaryota > Metazoa > Chordata > Mammalia > Primates > Pitheciidae > Cacajao > Cacajao melanocephalus. The sequence goes on from CAUYLG010063833.1 coordinate 51,502, forward strand.
CTATCACTTTTCAGGAGCTTAAGGAAAAGAAAACTGTGTTCCTTTCAACAGCCTTAGGTAAGGAACTTTGGGAAGACCTCTGCCCAGGAGAAAGGAAAAATGGGGCCAAGGAAGAACAAGACCCAAATCCCTTTTAACGAGTGGTGAAGGACAGGCACCCTGCAGGGATTAGATTTAATTTTAAAAAATAAAAGGAAGAGGCTGGAGCAGCGGCTCACACCTGAAATCCCAGCATTTTGGGAGGTGGAGGCAGGTGCATTGCTTTGAGCCCAGGAGTTCAAGATCAGCCTGGGCAACACGGCAAAACCCCATCTCCACAAAAAATAGAAAAATTAGCCAGGTGTGGTGGTACACACCTGTAATCCCAGCTACTTGGGGGGCGCTGAGGTGGGAGGATCACCTGAGCCAAGGGAGGCAGAGATCCTGTCTCCAAAAATAAATAAGTAAATAAAATATAGGAAGAAAGGAAAAACAATGTACTGGTTTGGAGAGGAAATTTAGTCACGAGTTAAACCATGTAGGATGTGAAGAGTGGGCGAGAAGAGAATATTGAGCCGGGCCCAGGTTCAGGCCACTCCATCACCAGGGGAACACGGAGATAAGCAGGCTGAGGGCCAGGAAGAGGGAAGACCCTAGTCTGAGGAGGGGCGGGAGGAGGCGGCCCTGAGGGTCAGCCAGGTTAGGAGACAAATCCAGGGAATGTGCTTGGTGAATATCAAGGAATAGAAAAGAATAAGTGAGAAATCTGGCACCAGCCCAGAAAATCCAGGAAAGGATTTTTATAAAAAAGACATACTAGAAACTATTCTTTTCGAAGAAAGCATGCTTCATTGTTGGCTCTGGTGGAGCAGAAGGACCAGGCTGGCAAGAGAATGAGATTCGTTTTGGAACGATAGGGAGGGGGAGTAAGGCCAACTGCAGACGTGAGGCAAAGAAAAAGGAGAAAATATTTTTTGCCGCTGAGATTTAGTTCAGGTGTCTCTGCCCAGCTGGGCACTGCCTGAGGCAATCCAAGCCTTGTTAGGAGGAGAGAAATCTTTTAAATTGCACATCACCCCTGCAAAGCACCAAAGCAAGTGACAGGAGGTGCTGACCTTAGAAAATCACATTCAAGAAGGAAAAAAAGCAGTGCTACTGGGTAGGGAAAGGGTTGCCTGTGGCAACAAGGTTACCTACAGAATATGGAAAGGAAGGGAAATGTCAGGCAAGGCGGTTGCCAGGCTGGAGGCACCATGCAGTGAGTTTGCCCATAAGATTCAAGGCAGGGGACAAGGCATTCTGTATAATGGGATGAGCCCAGGAGGAGGCAACCAGCAAAGGTTCCAGACTACAGTTCTGTTCACTGTAAATGCACACAGGGCAGCAGGAGTGTAAGGAGTTGGGGAAAATGAAGAAACAAAACTCTGGATTGGACCGTCAAGTGCTGTCAAGAGAGGCTCGGAGCAATGACGAATGACACTTGCATCAGGGACACTGATGGGACAGACCTCTTGCTTTCTGGCCTTTGTACACGCTGTTCTCTTGGCTAGGAATGCCCCTTCTTTGCCCCTGCTTCCCCTGGCTCTTGCTCTTCAAGCCTCAGCTTAGGCATTTTTTCCCAAGGAAGCTTTCCCTGCCTTTGCTCTTCCTCCCCGCTCCATCCAGGCTGGGCTGGGGGCTCCTATGCTCCTCAGTGCCTTCTCTGCTGATTGCACTGATTATACTGCCTGTTGACTAAACTGACTCCCCCACTAGTAGTGACTGTGTTTTGTTCATATTGCATTTCCAGGCCCTAGTCCATTACCTTGTATGGTGTAGGGCTCAGTGCCTGAGTAGGAGCTGGAACAAGGGGGTCCTGGGGCTCCCTGGTTCTAAGCACCCAAGATCCTGGAGCAGGCTCCTGAAACAAAGCTCTCCTAGATCCTAGGAGGCCACTGAGCACAAAATACAGCCAAATTTCACGGTCTACACATGGTTCCAACCCAGAGTGCTGACATCCCCAGAGGGTCTGTGCCTGTAGGCCATGGCAGTACTGCTTGGGGCTGCAGAATGCTCCCTACACTTCAGGATGGAATGGAGAGGACTGGGAAGCAGAGAATTTGCTTAAGAGGCAGCTCCTTCAGGGTAGGAGGGGAGCTAGGTAATAAGTAGGAAACACAGAGAGAGGCCTACTCAGAGCACAGCCAACAGGGGTAAACCACACGTTTTGGTATATGATGTACTGCTAGTAAAGGGGTGTGGGATTGGGGTCCTCAGTACCAGAACCACTCAGAGAGAAAGGCAGTAAATCAGAGTTGAGAAGGAATGGATTATGGAGACATGACCTTTTCAGATATTGGAAAACTGGAGGCAGAGGTATTATTTGGGATACCCATATTCCAGCTCTTCTTTCCTCCCTTAGGATGGGGTTATGGACTTGCTAATGTTGGGTTTTGTTCTAGAATCAGGGAGTGGGATTGAAAATATTTCCTCAAATGAAAATACATGGATTTTCTCTTTCAGTTTAGCAGTGAGATAAGCATTGAATATTCAAAGGCAGAGGTGTAAGAATTGAGCGTTTCCTAATCCAGTGAGTCCTTACTTGGCTTGGACAGTGTCACTGGCCATCTGTTCCTATCAGGGATTCTGAGGCCCAGAGAGACTACACCAAATATATCACGTGTCCTGGTCTAGTGGTCCACCTTACTTCTAATAAGCTTTCATATCCTTGCTTAAACTGAAATGGGAACTAGGTCATCTCTCCAGAGGCGGAGGGCGTTTATAATCTCTTCCTCCCAATGTGTGGCTTGCCAAAAATACTGCACAAAAAATTAAAAATTAAGATATCCTAAAAGCCACTCAGTATTTTCCATGTTCTTCCAATTCTAAAATGTAGCATCCTTTACAGATTCACATAAATATTCCAGAGCTCTTTACAAGGAACCCTTTCCCGGCAACCACTGTGCAGTCTGCTGGAGAAAGTCACCCGTAAGCAGTAGCAGTGGTAATGGTAGTAGTAGTAATAGTAGTAGTAGTAGTAGTGGTGGTGGTGGTGGCAGTGGTGCTGGTGCTGGTGCTGGTGCTGGTGATAGGTAAATGTTAAACAGTTAGCTCTTTGGTGGGAAACAATTAGAACTCAGTGTTTGCCAATTTCTGTGGTGTAAACACTCCAGACATGGCTTATTCCAAGTACCAGGACAAAGTCACTGAATGTGAAGTTGGGAAGAGATGTGCACAATCAGCTCCTGCAACCACTGCAGGGCAGCTCCTGCACACCACTAGCTCCAAGACACATGTGAATGTTCACCCTGGTTTCCCCTAGCACAAGCTTAAGATGGTCGCTCTGTACCCACCTCTCTCAAAGGAATTTTTGATGTCATTGACTTCCACCTGAGATCCTGGCACTCTGAAGATCCCCTGCTGCTGGAGTCCTAAAAAAGAAGGACACAAAAAAGAAATCATAAATCCATGAGACCTCGAGTTCATTAGACCACCAAGAATTCAGTGACTCTCCCCATTGCTTTTCCCTTTCTCCCCCTGATCCTTTACGACAGAGTCATTCCCTATGAAGGTCTCCAAAAATGGCCTTCACAGTGAAGTACGGCTGGCCAAAATCCTCGGACACATCTGCTTTATACATTTGTGATCTTCTGTTTGAGCTTAAAGGAAAAGGCCACAGGAAGTTTGTATCAATACCTTTCCTTCCCTGTACACAGACATGTTCTGCCTTCAAGAAAAGCTAGACTCTAGGGTACATTCTGGCTGGGACTTGGGAGAGATTAAATTATTAAGTAAAACAATCTCATTTTTTTACATGTTTCTACAAGGCCTTAACAAAGAGGAGACCCTTATACCTGACAAGACAGTAATGACATAACAGCAGCTTGTACAGCTGAAGGAATTAAAGGGTCTGTTTCCACTTAAATGGGAATTAAGTGGAAACTTAATTTTTCTATTTTTCTATATAAAACAATTTTCCACATGACAATTTAGGAAGTGTTTACTCTCAAAGGCAGGCTTTGGTCAAAGTTTGGTTTGTACAGAGTATGGCCTCAATAAATGCTTATTCCTCTCTTTAATTAAACAATATTGAACTTCTACCGCCCAAGTCTCTGAGTCCATCCTCGTGGCTCCTCACCACCCAGCCACACTGACCTTCCTCCCCACACTAGGCCTTTCCACTCGCCATCCTCCATTCTCTCCACCAGTAGAAGCATAGCTGGCTGCTTCTATTCTAGGTACTGCCTAGTTCAAACATCACCCCCTTGGAGACATCTCTCCTCACCACCTTAGCCAAAGCACCTCCCCTCCCCTCCAGCCATTCTCTATCCCCTTTTAATTAGCTTCATGGCATTTTCACTATCTCAAATGATATTATTTATTTTTCCACTCGATAATCTCCTTGCCCTTTTCATCGGAAATGTAAGCTATGCAGGGCAGGCACTGCACCTGTCTTGTTCATGCCTGTATTCCCATTGTCCAAAGCAGTGCCTATTATGCACTCAATAAATATACTTTTGGAGAAATGAATGAGTGGATAAACACCAGTTATGTTTTGGTGACACCATGGCTAACAAATCTCAGACACCATGCGCAAAAGTAGTTGCAGTTTTTGCCATTCAAAAGTAATGGCAAAAATTACTTTTGCATCAACGTAATACCTTCATGGAGCTTATCATCTAGTAGTATTAGCTGATTTATTGGCCAACTCCATTCAGTCCTCAAAGCACAGAGCTGTAGGGTTGCGTTATCTTGTTCATGCCTTTTCTACTCTCGTTTTCATAGGTCTTGGATCCTCTTACCATGATTTCCATCCCCCAACACACAGGCTCAAAAGCAGCACTCAGAAGAGCAGCTGCTGTATGCAGTATTTTTTCCCTAAAAGCGGAGCCATGATGGGAAGTCTTCCAGGACGAATTAGACTCTCATTTCCTATCAGAACAGCCTAACACCTGTTCTGCAGATTGCTGAAAACACTGGCCCAAGATCTAGCTTACCATATAAATTGATGTAACGGATGCAGCTCTCCACTACAAGTGGTATAGCTTGTCCTGAATCCTTAAGAAAAGAAAAATTGTGAGTTTTATGGGACTTGACAACCACCACAGGAAAAAGACACTGCAAACACAGATTATAGACTCAAGCCAGAATATTAGTACCATCAGATTAGTAGGAAAACAAGCAAGGAACTGCTAATCCTAAAGTCTCCACAGACAGTTACAACAGAGAGCCTTCAGCTGTGTGCACAAAAAGGCATAGCTATCATCATTTTAAAGAAATGCTCTGTCTTCTTACCGAGTTGGCAAGGAACCTGGGCTCAGGAGGCCTGGTAGGCCCACTTGGGCAATGGAGAGGGAAGCACCATACAGAGGGGGCTGGAGTCTGGCCTTGAAGAGTTCTCTGCCTCCCCCTCCACTTTTTCTTAATTCATTGCTATTTTCCCAGTGCTCAAGGATCAAGTCCTCATCCTATTACTGCAGCACTTGATGCCAGAATTAAGAGCACACCATGGGAGAAGCAAGGCTGGCCCTTGATGAAAATTTTGAACTCTAAGAAGGGAAGACCAGTTCTACTCATGAAGTCACAACTAAACACCCAGATGCATACTGCGTTTCACAGTAAACATGTCACAGGGAAAAGCCCTAGAGGCAGCCAATGTCAGCCATTGGCCATCTAGGGGCCAACCTTCATCTAAAAGGCTGAATAAGATGCAATTCTCCACATGTGCACCTGGGATGTGAATGTATTTTCAATGACATCTTCCTAGACTGGTCTACAGCCACAAATGATTGTGGAGGATGGGAGACACTTTCTTTTGGATTCCATGATTGGTTGACCTCTCTGTTATTCCATGTCACTTAAAGAGCATCAAATTCTTTTAAACTTTCTTTAAAAGGGGCCAAATTAAATGCCCAGCCTCCTCACAAGGTAAGTAAACAATGAGGCACATGTAATACGCTCTTGTGAAGACAGCATAGATTTGGATACGTTCTTGGCTCCTCCACACCTCATCTGTGAATTTTTTCCTTGACTGATTGTGCCCAGGGAGAGGACAAGAATGCGGACCCATCAGCAACAGGTAAGGTGGGCTCTATTCTGGAATTCACTACTAAAGACCGTTTCCATCGCGGTGAGTGGGGCTAACGGGCCTTTCTAGTAAATACCTGGTTCCTGGTTCGAGCATTTCTTCTTCCTCTGATAACAAAAAATAAACAGGCAGCAGAGCAGGAGAAAAAGAAAAGATTATGCAGGAACAAGATCAGTTAGAGTAAGCAGATCCTTCAGAGTCCGTGAACGCTGAAATGCAATGGCAGCCAGCCCAGGTCCTGGGGAGCCTGCCAAACAGCCGGCCTGTGGGGAGGGCCACCCCCAAGCCTGGGAGCCTCACGGGACTTCTGGAGGCCACCCAGCCAGCTTTCCCACATGGCTGCCTTAGCTGCCCTCCCAGATACCAGTTGACACGGGGGGCCTCTTTCAGTCTTTGTGAAAGAGCAGCAACTATGTGGACTGGACCCATTCCCATCCCTGTACCTAGCTTCTCTTCAACAAAAGAGACTATTTATGCACCCATGGACAAAAGCCTACCTACCACCCCATAAGGTACTCCCAGCTGCCCACAAAAAGGAGAGAAATAGACCATTATGTCCACTGGGACAATGTCTCTGGAATTCAGCTCAAGAAACCTCATTCCTAGTAAAAAGTTCAGTTCTAACAAGGTCATGTCTATGAGGTGCCTTCTCGATAGAGGCCCATAGGATTCCACCTGACACCAAATTCCAAACAGCTTCCCATGTGTCCCTACCATACACCCTAAGTTGCTTTTCTTGGGTATCCACTTGGCTTTGCTCTCCTTCCTACCCTCTTGATCCTTACACTGGCACTAAGGAATGTAAAAGCTGAGAAAGGCCTCAAGGAGGGAGGAAAGTTGAGTCAGAATGTCTTCATGAACTTGGGGACAGAACTGGAGCCTTTACTTTCACTAAAAGCCACTGATGATGCCCATTTTCAGGGGAGTGCTGTCTGTTTTTTTCCATCTGTGCAGCAGGTCCATCTCTGGGGTGAGCACTTATTCCATCCAGGCTCCTGGAAGATGTGTGCCTCCTAGCTAGCATCATCTGTTCAGTCTCAGCATCTCAACAACTGGAATTGTCTGCTACCTGACATGCTGACTAAACCTACCAGAATCCCAGAACTGGGCAAACAGCCTGGTCTAACAGGCTCTATGAGCAATATGCTAAAATTAATGCTAATCATCATAGGTAATACATAGCGCTTACTATGTGCCATTCAGTGCTCTAGAAACATAACATATATTGGCTCATTTAATGCTCCTCACAAACTCATGAAGTAGGTAATTGTCATGCTTATTTTACAGAAACAGGATGAGGATTCTCCCCTTGTCCCAGAGGTGAATCTCTTGGGCTTCAAAACTGGCTCTTATAAAAATGAGGCCTCGTTTTGTCTGAGAGGATGAAAAAACATCAAGGATTTTGAAGTGGTTTGTTTATTCAGGTAGGGTCCTAGAAATGTATAAATCAAACCCTAGCAACATTTACTTATTATTATTAACCTGTGGATGCTTCCTTGTCCCTCTAAACCATCATAATTATAGAGCCCAGAGATGTTATTTTATTGAAAAACTTTTCACAGGTGTGGTTTTTCAAAGCTGGGGACTCTTAGTTCAATGTTCTTTCAGATGGCATGCGAATTATAATAGAAAATTAAATTCCTTTCTCAATAGTTGAAGGACTGAATATGTTACACTGCCTTTGCATTCTCTGAAAGTTAATAATCTTTCACAGTAAAACTGTGAATTCTTTTTTCACAGTAAAACTGACCACCTAGTTGATAGTAGGTGCACAGTATGAGTTTGTTGAACTGCACTGATAGTATCTGATGAGTACACTGTGACTATAAAGCAATGCAATAGTAAGGCCAGGTGCAGTGGTGCATGCCTGTAATCCCAGCACTTTGGGAGGCCAAGGTGAAAGGATCCCTTGGGCCCAGGAGTTCAAGATCAGCCTGGTCAACACGGTAAGACCCTGTCTCTACAAAAAAACTTAAAAAAAAAATTAGCCAAGCATGGTGGTGCATGTGTGTAGCCCCAGCTGCTCAGGAGGCTGAGGTGGGAGGATCACTTGAGCCCAGGAGATCAAGGCTACAGTGAGTCGTGATTGTACCACTGCACTCGAGCCTAGGTGATACAGCGAGACTCTGCCTCAGTAAATGAACGAATGAATGAAATAAATAGTATTTAACACACACACCTTTTTTCCCAGTTCAAACGAGTATTATTCCTCCAAATTTTCCCCTTAGGAAGTGATGCACTTATTCCAACAATGCTGCCACTGCTGGAGTGCTCTGAGCTGGTGCTGCTTGGGGGCTCTTTTAGGGGCCAGGGAAACAGCCCCACTGTAGCATATTCCTCTTGCCATTTTGCACCTCCAATGGCATCATGAAGCTCAGCTTCTAAATGGAGCTTTCTATTCCAAAGACAGCGTCCATTCAAATACAAAGTCTTGGCCACACTGGTAAAGGCCATGCTCAAGGCTCTAAAGAAGACTGACCAAAGCAGCCGCAGCAATGCCGACTCATTCAGGTAAGAAAGTGGCTTCCCAAAGTGACTGCCTCAAAGGGGCAAACACTCATGTGGTTGACTAGGTTCTGATGTGTTGGTCAGAAGGAATAAAGTCAGATTACTTTACGGTCACATCTGATATATTGGATCTCTCTATTACAAAAATATTTAATTCAACAGAACACCTACTTGTCAAGTACTGTCAGATAAGAGTTGATTCCTTCTAAGTATCCTGACTGATCCCCCATTTCCAAAGACCTAAGCAAACTGAGGATGTCCCTGTCTCTGAGCCTTCATTCCTTCTGTTCCTCCTTTCAATAATTACTTCTGTCCTTTTCTTCTCCTCTTTATTCCCACCTTTCCTTCAAAGCCCCTTCAGAAGCCTCCTGTGATTGAGTTCATAGCTCTTCTTGCTCTGAACTTGTTTTGTTATTTTTGAGACAGAGTCTCGCTCTGTCACCCAGGCTGGAGTGTAGTGGCACAATTATAGCTCACTGCAGCCTTGACCTCCCAGGCTCAAGCCATCCTCCTACCTCAGCTTCCCAAAGTGCTAGGATTACAAGGGTGAGCCACCACACCTGTCCTGAACTTGTTTTTGTGGGGATAACTCACTAGCTGCTCATCTTAAATCACCTTCCACTTTCTGCCTTTGCATTTAAAATCTCCCAAGCTCCACTACTGGCTTCTTGAGGGAGGGGAGAGTAACTAGTCCCCTCTTGGCCATGGACTGTGGCTTTTTTAGGGGCAAAGGTGAAAGAAGAAAGTCTTGGAGGAGAGAGGAAGGAGGATGGAGACAGAGGATTCCTTTGGCACAGCCCCGCCCTCTCATGACCCAATAAACCACTCCCTCTGGGACACCTCCTGATCTTCCTTCCTAATGCACCCATGGGTCCCTCCTTTTGGGAATCCTCCATGCTTCGGTCTTGTTAGGCATCCTACAGCAGCCCTTGACATCCCTCACCCCTGGGCAGTCCCAACTTGGGCCCTAGTCTTCCATTTTCCCTTTCCCCCACTCTCCTTTCCCCAGAATTCAGCCCACAGACAGAGACAGTCCTGGGACCCAGGCTGGTCTCGCTTACCCTGCCTAAGGCCAAACCCATATCCAGTCTCTTGCTGTCCTGCAAGTCCTGTGCTGGACCCTGTCTGAGGACCATGAGTAGAGAGCCGGAACACGAGCATCCTCCATAACCCCAAAGTCATTGGCAAAGCCCAAGAGCCTTTGTTTTTGCTCTTGATTGGTATCCATCATCTTCTCTGCAGAGAATGTCTTCATTAGAAGGTAGTGGGCTCTCAAATCAGTTACAGGGACCTCCCCTCTTCCTCTAAGTAATGTTAAGAGTGCTTCTCCCCTTCCTCAAGTATCTCCCCGCTCTTCGCCTCTCCATCATCATCTTAATTTCTCTTGAGCCATTATGTCTGATATGGCTTGATCTCATATCCTTTACACCAAAGAGGAAAGAAAAGAGAAACTTAATTAGCTGAACTACCTTCATTTTTAGTTTAAGGTATCAAGGGTTAACTTAGAATTCAATAGGGACAACCTCGTCTCTTCTCCCTTCTCCCAAACCACCTAACAGGAAACAAAACTAGGTAGGAGGATTTTCTCTCATAAAAATTGAAAATGTTTCCATTGCTGATATATATATATACAACTAAAAAAAAAATTACGTGTATAAAAACACACTGATACCCACAGGGATTTCCTCTGTGTTGCTTTCAATCCAGCTCCTCCTGGGAGATGTGGGTGTGAAGTGAGGGAATAGGGTTTCTCTGATTGTCCCTCAGGTGTTAGGGCTGCAGTTGCTGAAGCAATGAAGCATGGCTGGCTGGGCGCACTGCACTGATATTTCAGGCCCACTTGGACTTTGCTGGGTTCCGTCATGATCTGATCCCTACCCCAGGGCTGAGAACTACGCAGGGCACTTTAGGAGCAACTGCTTAGAGGCCACAGCGGCTCCTGTGAAAAGTCCTCGCCGAAGCTAAGAGCAGGCTGCAGCGAGGAACTAGCTCCACAGGGCCTGGCCAAGGACAGGGCTGTCTGCTGGCAGGGAGGCAGGCGGACAGAGGCTGCCATTACATTGGGCACATTCGCGGACTCCACGGCTCCCCAGCAAGTACCTTAATGAATGCTTCCATACTGCCGTTAAAGAGTTTATGGCTATACACTGAGAGAGGCCTAGGTCTCCTCATTTTCTGTGGTTTAGGGGGAAGACAGGGGGGCCTAGGGGAAAACGGAACAAAAGAAATCAAGAAAGCAACCAACATAAACATACAACTGGGAAAGATGCTCTTAAAACCCATGACTAAAGGAGAACACAAAACGTAAATAGAAGCCCCTAACCCCCCGCCAAGACATTGGTTTCTAATGTTCCATCTGAAGGCCTCTGGATGTTTTAGGGGATCTTAATTTACCCACAATGCCAAGCAGGAGCAACTCTTACATAACGCAAATGCATTCTAAATCTTAGGGGGAAAATAGTACATGTGCAAGAAACCATTGAAACTCAAATCAGAGGCTGTCATCCTGCAAAGCTGACCAGATGGAGGGGGAATCAGGGGAGAGAGATGTAATCTGTAGCCCGAGAAAGCAAGAGACTTTCAAACATGATTGTGAGGGTTAATTTTCATTATTTTGGCTTAAATTTATCACCAAGTCTCAACTCCCAATGTACCAGGGCACTGATCTTCCTAATGCCTCTTGGCATTTCAAATGCACTTGACTAATCTTTATTTCATTGATCTACGAGCCAGGCAATTACTATTCTCATTTCAGAGATGAAGAAACTGATGCCATGAGGGAGACTGTAACTTCTTTGGGGTCCCCGGGTGGCCCAGGATGATGGTACTATCCTGTTCTTTAGTCAAGTACACTTTTTTTTTTTTTTTTTGAGACAGAATCTCACCCTGTAGCCCAGGCTGGGATGCAATGGTGTGATCTCGGCTCACTGCCACTTCCGCCTCCTGCATTCAAGCGATTCTCCTGACTCAGCCTCCCAGGCAGCTGGGATTACAGGTGCGTGACACCAGGCCCGGCTAATTTTTTGTGTCTTTAGTAGAGATGGGGTTTCACCATGTTGGCCAGGCTGGTCTTGGACTCCTGATCTCAAGATCCGCCCACCTCGGCCTCCCAAAGTGCTGGGATTACAGGAGTGAGCCACTGCACCTGGCCTCAAGCACATTTTCAATTAAAGCACTTTCAAATCTGTTACTATACTTAACATCACCTCAACCCTGAACCTGTGGCCCCATTTTACAGAGGCAGAAAGTGAAGCCTCCTCTGAAGGAGAATTGACAGCGGGACCTGAAACTCTTTGGCTCCAAGTTCGGGGTTTCTCCTACCAGGTCACCATCATGGAGCCTTAGGGCACTTTTTTATTTCCAGTCAAGGACTCATCTATCCCAGTAACCTTTGCCATGGGATCAGGTTGAAAGTGTCTTGCTTTACTTTAGGATTTTCATTCCTAAAGTATACTCCACTCCTGGCCACAGGGAACGGTAACCACACCACAGTTCACCAGTGAAACAGCCACAAACACTGGACCCGTTTCCAGAATTGCTCACCATGCATATACCTGTGTAGGCTTATTTGCTCATTTCACCACACAAATTGGCCTGACTCAATGGTGCCAGCGTTCTGGGGCAAAGGACTTTTTAAGGTTAAGAAGAGGGTCCCCAACCAAGAGAGGCAGTTCATTTTCAAATGGCTTGGTTCAAAATTTAGATAGCAACAAGTGGGGACTCAGCCAGGCACAGATAATGTCCACACATGACAAACAAAGACCTGGTCCCCCAAATCTTGATTGATTTCTGTGAGTGGGCAAGAAATCTTCTGAACTATGCAGCCAATCAGGATAAATGAGATTCATGCTGCCTTTGCTGACTGGGCTTGTTGTACCTGTCTCCTTCAGAAGCCCAGCCATCTAGGGACCGCTAACCAACTTCTCCTAGGTGTCTGAGTATTGAGCAAATGCTGCTAACTCCAGTACATGCATGGGCAAAAACCAGGTGAATCCAAATATCATGCCACCCAAACAATGGAAACAAAATAACAGCACAGATAAAAATTTTGAAAAGAAACAACAGGCAAGATTATTTCAAGCCCATCTTGGATCTATGTCAATTTGGTTAGCTAAGTCCATGTCATTTCTCTTTCAAAAATTACTTATTTTTGAGGATGTATGTGTGGGGGGGTGGGGTTTCTTACAGGATCTGCTCTTAAATGCCAAAGGTAAAAGAGAGTGTCAAAAATGTGACACAAGGCCATAAGTTTTTAATTGGGGGATTAGAAATAACTTGAGGATAGCAACATTGTCACCCAGTTTTCATAGTGTTTGGTTTCTGTTTTTGAATGTTCCCAGATCATTTCCTTATCACATTGCATGATAACCTCACAACAACCCTTCGAGGTTGGGAAAGAATATTCAATTCACTTTATATACAAGGCCAATGAGCCCATAAGAGATGAAGAAACTTGCCTAAGGTCACACAATAAAATGTGATTGAGGCTGGGGGTAAATTCAGCTCTTCCTACTCTCAAGGCTCTAGCGTGAGTACGAAAGTGATTTTACCATAGAACATCCAGAAGTAACATTAAATTATCTGTTAAATTCTCATGGCCAGCAAGAGCGAAGACTCTTAAAGCAGGTGTTGGACATTTAGTATCAAAAAACCTAAGGTGTCCAACTGGAGGATCTCCTTAAAAGAAAGTCCTAAGTGTTTTTATTTTTTCTTAAATTTTACACAAAGGAATAAAGGGAAAATCGAATATGTTTTCCCATTTTTCCTGCCCAATCCAGAAAGCAAAGGACTGCGTCAATCACACCAGGATTTCTTTCTTTGTGTGGTGCTCTACGCACTGTCTGGAATCTCTGACAAGGAAACGTAGCTATCCCAACTTTGCATAATATCAAATCTATACCGACTTACTGAAGTGCTGGGTGGGGCACAAAGTGGGGAGCAGGGGGGCAGCTCGGCCAAGGAAAGTGGGGCAGCCTAAGCCTTCCATCTCTTCTGCTGCTCAGATGCAGAGCAAAAAGGAAAGAAAGAAAGAGAGGCAGGGAAAACAGGAACAGAGAAAGCCACAGAGAGGAAGAGAGAGAAACCAGAGACCAATGTCCCCTTTCTGCCTTTTAACCAAGATGAAAATTAACACAGGTTGGCAACACAGGTAATGGCCTCAAAATTATCCTGCAACTAAAAGGATGTGATGAAAAATTTCCCTAGATAACCTAATAGACCTGGAGGTCAACATCCCAAATGGTGGCAGTTGGGCCCTTGGAGGCTGTGCATGGGTTGTGTACTGCATTACATCTGTTTGGACAAGATCTCAAGGGATTTCATCTCTAATTCAGACCGCGAGGGCATGTTAACTTGGGTAAGGGGAGCCAGACATTCATTTGAATCACAATAATCAAATCTTATATTTGCATCTTGCTTTGACATTTACAATGCACTTTTAAATGTAAGTGTATTATCACATCTGGCCAGCTTGAATTACAGGGTTATTATGAATTTGGTTTAAGATAAGGTTCTGAAGTGTGAGAAAAATATAACATGCTGCAGCCCATACGTAAATCCGGTTCCTCTATACAAGGTCGACACAACTTGGCTAAGGGGATCCTGCTCAAATAACCATCCAAAAATGATATCCACCATGTGTGGGAGCCCATGGAAGATACAGACAGAGCCACAGGACAGAGACATTGTTGGCAACAATTTCCACAAGTTAAATAATGATTTTGGAGGTAAGGGGAGACTTTTAGTTTACTAACAAAGTTGCCTTTGATCTTGGCCAGGAACCAGAGTACACAAGGCTAGGTCTGCAATTTAATGCAGGGTAGCTGCAGTTGAATGATGGGTGTCTAAGTGGGAGGTCTGATAAACTCAGCTTGGATTTCCCAGGCCCCAGGTCAAGGAGGGTGTGGAAGACAGCACTTCAGAGGGCTTTATTTAAAAGACAAAACAAAAAAAACCAAACCCTCAACTTTCCCCTGAGGGAGGACCCTGAGTCCTGGCCCAGGGTTTGATTACAGATTTCCTCTCCTGCACTCTGCTGCAACAATCTTCTCTGCATGAGTTCTAGGAATTATGAGCAAGTGAGGGACAGCTCAATTCATCCCCCATCTGTTTCACTATTTGCAGAATTTGATGTAAAATATGACTTCTGTTGTTTTAAGACTATGGCAACATTCTCTTGCCAGAAAAAAAAATTATAATGGGTTTGTTTCTAAAAGTTTCTTCGAAAGTGACCTGCACATCTGCCTCCCCATGTGCTGGAAAGGCTCGCCTGGTATGAATCATCCTGATGTTTCCAAATTGCCAGAGCTCAGAGGAACAGCTGCACTGGCTAAACTTCTGCTGAGCCCTCCGTCTCCCCATCCTGAGCACAAGAAACTGAAAACCCCAGGGTTTTCCAAGCCTCTGTCCCACTCCCTTCCCAAGGAGCAGGAGAGTTGGAAGTTCATCTTTGCTTTGCCAAACATGATAGTTTTCCAGGATTTGGGGCCACTGGGAAGCATTTGTGGGAAAGGAAAGAATGCCCTCAGGTCCCTGGGCCCAGAAAGTGAGGCAAAAAGTAGCACTCTACTGCCATGGGATGGAAAAGTACAGGCCTCTGTGCCACTGGTTGAATTCCAGCTAGGCAGTGCAGTTATCTCTTACTGGAGATGCAGAAATGAAATAGGCTCTAAGCAAACAACCTGGCCAGTGACAGAGCCACTTATGGATCTACACTCTCTGAAAGGGGAGGAAAGTCAGCCCCTGCGCTATCAGCTGCTGAGTGGAAAGTGTTCACTGGCTCTGGTCTGCTCAGGGAAAAGCGCAAAAGGGGATGTTGAACAAGCTAGAGAAAGCAGAAGTTGCCTGTGTGTTACTTTCTGTCAGCCCATCCAAGCGCCCATGAGGTCCAAGCCAGGGTGTTGATGGCAAGGGAGTCTGAGCACGCCTATGCACATGCGTGTGCCCAGCTGCGCGCAATCCAAGCCTGGCCCAAGGCCTTGGCACGTGGGGACCTCAGGCTGGGCCTCGCACCAAGGCTGGGCAGTTTGCTCAGCGCAGTGTAGCAGGTGGGGAGAGAGGTCAACAGCCACCCCACAGCCTCTGGACCCTACAGGCTGCCCTCAGCCACTCTTAGTAGACATTACTGTCTCACCCGATGGCCAGCGCAAAGGGAGGGTACCCCATTGCCACACAGCAGCCCCAAAAGCGCCCCCTTCCATCGCCAGCCTGGAGTGGCGTGGCTTTGTCAGTCTAACGCTCTAACAAGCGAAGCAGCAACTGTGCCTCACCTAGGCACACCCACACCAGCCCATGGGGACCTTGGTGAAGAAGCCATCCCTGCTTCTCCCCTCCCAGCAGTGCCTCCCCAGCCCCATCCCACTCCCACCTCGGGCAGCAGATGAAAGAAAACACAACTCTCCCACTCTCACCTGGTGGTGCCACATTCTGCTCTTTCCCCTGCAAAGACAAGTATACATTAATGTTTGCCTTTTCTTTTTAAACCAAAGAACATTAGTCTTTTTCTAAAAACAAAACGCAATGGGTCTTAATTATTTATGAAACATGAAATCTAATTATGCCTAAGGAACAGTCTGTTGAAAAGAACTGCGTCTTATTAATTCTTTATTAAAAGCCTCCTGGTTGTAGGGCTGTGTTCATGCACGTTATTGTTCACAGACATATTTTCAGTGAATCTCAAACTATAGCCCACTGGCCACTTGCATTAGAAATATCTGGGGCTCTGCTTAAAGATGCAGATTTCTTGGCTCTCTCATGGGTCTTCTGAATCAGAATCTCTGAAATAAAAACCCAGAAATCTGCATTTTAACAACCACTCCTGGTGATCACTTCTATGCCTCCCAAAGTTTGAAAACTCCTGCAGTGTTTAATGGCAATGAAGACTGACTAAGCCCGTGTCGTGTGCCTGGCACTGAAGGGTATCAGCCATAAGGCAGGTGCTCCTGTGGCCCTGCCTCCACCTTCATTCTCAGCTGAAGATCTTCTCATTTCCTTCACTGGAAAAGAAAATCAAGTAATATGGGTTCTCCATCTGCCTGCCTCCATGAGGCCCTCCTGCCTACCCTCCAGACCTTCTTCTTATGCCCTGGTCCCATCCCCTCTGCCCTTCTGGGGGTCTTAGTTTCTACAGGTGTTTCCCCTCTCCCTCACGTCACCACTCTCCTCTCTTCTGGACCATTTCCAACAACATATTAACATGTTCTGGAAATGCATAAACTAGCTTTTAACCCTTCTGTTGACCCCATTTCTCCTTCCAGCTACATCCTCATTTCTCTGCTCTTCTTTACAGTGAAATTCTCTGAAGGAGCTGTGTGGAGGCACCACTGCTTCCTCCCCTCCTACTCCCTCCTCGCCCCTTTGCCGCTGGGCTTTTGTCCTCATCCCTGGGCTGAGACTGCTCTTGTCAAGATCAACACTTAAGGTCAACAAGGATCTCCTCGAGGCTGAATCCAATTGTCTACACTGCCCTTATTTTATGTGACCTCTCCATACCATTCTACTCAGTTCACTACTCCCTTCTTACAAATCTCTCTCCTGTTCACTTTCATGACTCCACACTTTCCAGGTGTTCTTCCTGCCCTGCAGTTTCCTCAGTTTCTCTTTCTGTCTCCTCCTCATTCTGCCCAACCTCAAACCTCGAAATGTTGGAATGCCGTCAGGACACAGACCGAGGGCTGCTTTCCTTTTCTACACACCCTCTCAAAGCGACTGCAAGTGCTTACAGAAAACCCCTTACTCTATGTCCAGATCTTACCCTTTCCTAGAATTCCAAACTCAGATGCACTGCCATCTTCAAAAAAAAAAAAAAAAAAATAGCACTACTGAAGGGAACAGTGGCTCACGCCTGTAATCCCAGCATTTCGGGAGACCAAGGCAGGCAGATCACCTGAGGTCAGGAGTTCGAGACCAACCTGACCAACATAGAGAAACCCCATCTCTACTAAAAATACAAAACTTAGCCGGGTATGGTGGCGCACACCTGTAATCCCAGCTACTCGGGAGCCTGAGGAAGGAGAATTGCTTGAACCCGGGAGGTAGAGGTTGCGGTGAGCGAGATAGCACCATTGCACTCCACCCTGGGCAACAAGAGCGAAACTCCATCTCTAAAAAATAATAATAAATAAAATAAAATAAAATAATAGCAGTATTGAGGTATAATTTATATATCATAAAATTCACCCATTTTAAGTGTATAATTCAATGATTTTTAGTGAATATTAGGAGTTATGCAACCCTCACCAGAATTCAATTTGAAAACATTTCCATCCCCAGAAAAAGATCCCTCATGCCCACTAATAGTCACTCCCTGTTCCTGCCTCCAGCCCCTGGCAACCCTAATCTACTCCCTGTCTCTACAGATTTGCCTAATCAAGACATTTTATATAGATGAAATTATATAAGATGTGGTCTTCTGCATCTGGCTTCTTTCACTTAGCATAAAGCTTTTGGGGTCTATCCACATAGTACGATTTAGTAATTCATTTCTTTATATGGCTTTGTAATATTCCATTATATGGGTAGACCACATTTTCTTTATCCATTCAACATAAATTGCCTTCTTTGTATCTCAAACCTCAAATGTTCCCCAAAGCACTCTTTCTTTCCATGCCCCAAACCTACTCCCACCCAAGTCTTCAATATCTCAATAGGTGGACATCCACCAACCCTCTCCTTTAAGCCAGAAGTCTAACAGGCACTCCCCTTGAAAACTGTCTTTCCTTCATAAATTAAATTTGTCCACTTCTCTCCATCTTAACACTATCTTCTTAGCCCAGGCCATGCTCATCTCCTATCTGGATCACTTTCTTTTTAACTGGGTCTCCTATTCCACTACCACACATTCTTGCCTCAGCAGCCAAGCAATCTCTTTAAACTGCAAATCAGATCATGTCCTTCCATTGCTTAGAGCCTTGCACAAGGGACAAAATCCAGACCTCTTACTCTGCTTTATAAACCCTTTGAGATCAGAGTAGACCCTTCAAAATGCTACTCCATCTACTCAGGATGCTCTCTCCTTTGTGTGCTCTGCTATTGATGCAGAGGCTTCTGTGTGGTCCTCAAGTAGGCGTTTGCATTTGCTGCCTGGAATTCTCTTGGCCCCAACCTTTGCATGGCTCATTCCTCCTTGTCTTTTGGGTCTCAACTTAAAAGCTGTCCAGAGACAAGCTTCATCTATCTATTTATTTTATTTGGGACTCTTGTCCACTCAGGCTGGAGTGCAGTGGTGCACTCACAGCTCACTGCAACCTCAATCTCCTGGGCTCGAGGAATCCTCCTGCCTCAGCCTTTCAAGTAGATGGGATCCCAGGTGCATACCACCATGCCCAGCTATTTTCTTTCTAGTGGAGACGAGGTCTTACTATGTTGCCCAGGCTGCTTCCTCTATCTAAAGCAGACACTTGTCTCTTTATAGATAGAATTTCTCTCTTTAAATTCTCAATACATGCAGCTTATCATTAATACTTTTCTTGCTTATTATTTATTTACTTGTCCACTGCCAGTCTATCTTCATTGGAAAATACTGTGTTGTATGAGAGAAGGAATCTTGTCAGTTCTTAAAACTGCTGTGACACCAAGGTCTCGGACAGTGTTTGGCACAAAGTATGTGCTCAATAAATATTTGTAGAATGAGAAAATGAATGAACAAGTGCTCTACCTGCAAGAAGCTTAGTGCCAAATGACTCAATAAGTAGATCACACAATAGTGTAATAAGTGCCACAGCATAATTGTACACAGGGTGTCATACGTGTCACAACAGATGAGCAAACAGACTTGGAGAAATGGAGTGACTTTCCCAAGTCCCTGCTAAGTGTAGAGTCTGGATTCCAATCCAGGTTGTCTAACTTCAAACCTAAGCTTACCCAGGGAAGCTGGTTTCACCTCCACAAACACAAGGTGAGGGAGAATAGATGTCCCCAGCAGAATGTGCCTCGGACCCAGGGACTCCGTAAAGGCGATACTTGGCTTCTTATAGTATCCCCTCTTTGTGGGCTTCAAGGATGTCACACATTAGAAGACAGCTGCCTTGGCAGGGATGTGGCACTCAAAATGAAGAGATTAAATAATATCTTTTCCTTCTCCTACCAAAACTATACTGAAAACAAAGAGGCCTGAGTCCTACTGTTTAACTCTTTTATCAACTCACTTTGTGAGCTTGGACGAGCCACTTCCTTTCTTTAAACCTTCATATCCTCAGTTGAAAATCTTCATTGCTTGTCTAGTACATTGCAGATGCTGACATCCCTAGATCTTACTCACCAAATGCCAGCAGTATTATTCTAGTCACTGCTCCAAAAATGCTCTCCATTTCCTAATATTCTAAGAACTGCTTCCAGTTCAGAATCTCTGAAAGCAGTACTGTCTAGTAGAAATTTATACAAGCCACAATTTCTGGTAGCTACATTACAAAATGTTAAGAGAAACAGGTGAGGCTGGGTGCGGTGGCTCACACCTGTAATCCCAGCACTTTGGGAGGCTGAGGTGGGTGAATCACTTGAGGTCAGGAGTTTGAGACCAGCCTGGCCAACATGGTGAAACACCATCTCTACTGAAAATATGAAAATTAGCTGGGTGTGGTGGTGGGCACCTGTAATCCCAGTTACTCAGGAGGCTGAAACACAAGAATCGCTTGAACCCAGGAGTTGGAGGTTGCTGTGAGCTGAGATTGTGCCACTGCACTCCAGCCTGAGCCACAGAGCTGGACTCCATCTCAAAAAAAAAAAAAAAAGGAAACAGATGAGATTAATTTTCATGATATATTTAATTTGACCTACTATCAAAAAGATTATCATTTCAATACGTATCAATATAGAAAATTAATAAGATATTTTCTGTTTTGTGTGTATGTGCGTGCTAACTCTTCAAAATCTGGTGTTAATATTGCACATCCCAATTCAGACTAGCCACGTTTCAAGTTTTCATCAGCCACACATGGCTAGTGGCCACCATATTGGACAGCACAGCTCTCAACTCTGAAATCCCACCCAGCATTAACATTAAGAGAACTTTAGACGAAAGAATCAAGCATTTTCTCTACAGAAAAAAAAAAAAAAGGAAGAAAAAGAAAAGAAAAAAGAGGCAGAATGGGACCAGGAAGGGAAACAAGGAGAGGAAAAGAGTAACCTGGGTCTGAAAACAGAATTTGAGGCAAATCAACAGGAAACTCCTTAATTCCTGAGCAAAGCCACAAGCAGTTACACTGGTGGAATTGGAAGCAAAGACCAAAGCAGGAAAGGAGAAAAGTTACGTAAAATAGGTAAGCTTGGCTGGGTACAGTGGCTCACACCTGTAATCGCAGCACTTTGGGAGGCCAAGGCGGGCAGATCATGAGGTCAGGAGTTCGAGACCAGCTGACCAACACGGTGAAACCCCATCTCTACTAAAAAAATACAAAAATTAGCCTGGCATGGTGTCAGGTGCCTGTAATCCCAACTACTCAGGAGGCTGAGGCAGGAGAATCCCTTGAACCCAAGAGGCGGAGGTTGCATTGAGCCGTGATCACAACTCAAAAAAAAAAAAAAAACAGGGAAATTTGTCCTGTTTGATTTGACTGTGTGCCTGGAGTCGAGAGCAAATTCCTACCAAACACCAGTTCGGGTAAAATTTTCAGGTAAATCCAAGTCCTCCTGTTAGAGCAGATGGCAACCCATGAAAGTGGTCAGGCAATGGCCTGAGATTGTAGTGGACAAGGCGGGTTAATTTCCTGTTCCCCCTCCTCTGGGTTCCCAAACTGTCCACTCTTCTATGTACTCAACATGGTCTAGTTACAATGCCCTTCTCTCAGTTCTTCTAACTCACCACATCTTTTCCCGCATTTGCAAATGCTGTCCCCTCTTCCCCAGAAACTCTTTCCCTGGTTTTTCACTTGACTGACACCTTCTCATCCTTTAGTTTCAGCTGAAACAGCAATTGTCCTAGGAAGCCTCTCTGATCACCCTATCTAAAGCAGGTCCCCCCATCTCTCCCCAACATATATACGATTGTTCTCTATCTCAAATTTTTCATTCATGGCACTTAACACAATTATAATCCCCACCCCATCCCTTTTTTTTTTTTTTTTTTAAGAGACAGAGACTTGCTTTGTTGCCCAGGCTAGAATGCAGTGATGTGCTCTTGGCTCACTGCAGCCTCCACTCCCTTGCCTCAAGCAATTCTCCTGCCTCAGCCTCCTGAGTAGCTGGGATTACAGGGCCACCACCACACCAAGCTCAATTATCATTCTTTACTTAGTAGTTTGTCTACCATTTGAAGTCTCTCTTTTCCATGAAGGCAGGGACCTTACCTTTCTGTGTACCACTATCTCCCCAGGCCTGGCCAAACAAAATGCCTGTGCTCTTGGATAGATGAGTAGACAGACAGGGACAGGCAGAAATCAAAGGTTTCAGGATGTGGAGTGGATGTCACAACACACTCAATGTAGACTTTTCTCTGGCACAGAATCTAATATGTCATCTATTAGCTTCAGACTCACATTCCAGCTCTTAAGAATCCCATGACCAACACCTTTAGAAATAGGGTGACTCAATGTCTCACAAATATGGGAAATCAAAAAATGCCCATCCTTTACCTTCTGAGACCTGTTGGGATTTTTAAAATATATTTTATAGTTGCTGGTTCAGTCATTTTCTAGAAAGTCAGATGGCCTGGTCCTGGTGGTCATTTTGCTCTATAATGGGTGATTACATCTTGGCCTGAAAAAGTTATGCTTCTTCCCTTCTATAGGCAGTGTACTATTCATTCATCCTTGAGGGGCTTTCAGAAATTGAAAAACCACCCACCTTTTGAGTGTAAACCCTAGAGCTTACAGACTACCCACACCCCAGAGCAATAAAAAGGTCATAAGTCTATGACTCAGCGATGATGATGAACTGAGAATTCTCTGGCCAATAAAATGGCATCGTGACAGCCAACATGTGTGCTCTTGCTCCCAAGAGGCACCAGTGACATCCCTTGTAACAGGGAATGCTATTTGCCGAGCACCTAGAAGCTTTTTGACTTGTGTGTCTGGGTTCAATCATGTTCTCAAATTTGCTTCTAAGTAAAGCTGACCAAAAAGACCTTGGGTTTCATCTAACTTGTAGTTTCCTTGAGCCATCCTGTCAAAAGAGTACAGTAGTCCCCGTTTATCTGTGAGAAATACGTTCCAAGACCCAGTGGATGCTTGAGACTGTGGATAGTCCCAAATCCTACACGCCCTCTGTTTTTTTGATCTGATAATCAAGACAGCTACTAAGTGGCTAGTAGGTGGGTACCAGATCCAGGGTGGATATGCTGGACAAAGGGAGGATTCATGTCCTTGCAGAGATGGAGTGTGACGGCATAAGATTTCATCGTGCAACTCAGAACAGTGAGAAATTTAAAACTTATGAATTGTTTATTTCAGGAATTTTCCATTCTAAATTTAAAGGGAAGGATAAAGAAAAGGCTCACGGCAACTAACTCTTCCCCACTCCTATCCCTCAATCAAGGAGTTTTAACAAATGTCTACCCCTATGTATAACCACCACTCAAATCAGAATATGGAACATTTATTTCTATCAGCCCCCAAAGCTCCCCAGCTCTTACTACCCAGAACACACAATATTTTCAGGCCACAGTTAACCACAAGTAACTGAAACCATGGAAAG
Organism: Cacajao melanocephalus; assembly: GCA_963573385.1. NCBI lineage: Eukaryota > Metazoa > Chordata > Mammalia > Primates > Pitheciidae > Cacajao > Cacajao melanocephalus. Next base: position 74,681 of record CAUYLG010063833.1, read on the forward strand.
CAAAGCCACAAATAAAGGAAAGCTACTGAACTTTAGAGACGCTGAGGCACTGAGGCACTAGATATGATACTTCATCTCATTTAAAAGAAAAGAAGCCTTGTCTCTTTCTAGCCAAAATATCCTGTTGGCTCCATATTTCTCACCTGCTTTCAAGATTTCCAGATCATCCCCTCCCAATACAAAATAGCCCTCACATGGCATAAAAAGGCCACTGATGCAGCTGTAACTCTATCCTACTCTTAGAAGAGAATTCTACTGAATAGAAGAACCAAAATGCTCAGGAAAAGGTGAATCACCAGTTGACACTCAGAAGGATGAATTTGCTAAGATTCTGAGCTCTCTTTGGCCTGCTGATTTTTTTTTCTCTCCTTCCTTCACCCAATGGGCAATTTCCAATTGATCAATTAGGTCAGTGCAAATTCTCCTGGTTGCAAATTCTCCCTTTTCACTCAATGCCCTAAGAATCTACATGTATCTTTATCGTATAGCAGCTATATAAAAATGACTGGAGATTTGGTCTCAATTTATTCAGCCTTCACCCTTTTCAGTCATTCAGCAATTTATTAACTTCAGTTGACAATAATGAATCAGTATTCATTAATGCTGACAAATATACCATACTAATGTAAAATGTCAATAATAGGGCAAATTAGATGTGGAGTATATGAAAACTTCATACTATCATCCCAACTTTTCTGTAGCTCTGAAACTGCTTTAAAATAGAAAGTTTACTTTTTTAAAAAACAAAACAAACAAATAAAAAAAACTTCTCTAGAACTGACCAGTCTATCAAGAACCATCCAGTTGTCAAAGGAAGCCAGTGAGCCTTTTCATGGCCAGCTCGCAAAAACACAGGAGTACAGAGATTCTTCCAGATGGCTTTTTCTTATCTGTCCCTCTACTTCTGAAACTGCATTTTCCAGGATTTTTTTGTTGCTAATGAGCTCAAAACTCAGAAGAAGGACTGGTAAAGCCATCTTAGAGCAAGGCATAGTTGAAGGCTAAATAAACTTGGAGGACCAAATGGACCAGGAGTTAAGCCAACCAAAACTAAATATGGTGATGATGATGATGATGATGATGATGACTGTCATCATCATCATCGTCTGAGTTGGGAATATAAAGCAAGCCCTGGGAGAACGGGAGCAGTGAAAGTGAAAGCTGCCTTTGTCTGGTAAGGGCACCCGGAAGACAAAGCAAAGGGCCTCTTCAGTCATCAAAGCTCCACTGTGCTTCTGCTCCAAGAAGGTGTGGGCAGGCCACTGCACCAGGCTCAGGACCTTATTTTTTAAAAGAAGATCTAGTTTTCTAAATTCAGCATCTGATTTCAAAAATGCAAGCAGCCACCTACTCATATGGTCCTGCCTTTTGTTACCTGGCTCATGAGGAACAGCCCCCTGCCCTGTGCCTATAAACACCAATCCTCCTCTTTAATGCTAGTCTTAGATGCAGCCCTCATGGCACATACACCCTGAGCTCCACTCTTGGACTTTCTTCCTTTCTCCTCCATTCTCACTTTTTTTCTTCCCTTTTTGCTACCCATACTCCTCCACGTCCCCCTTACACCCTGGCCTGATATTGAAATATCGGTATGGGTAAAATTTAGAGGGAAAGAATGAAGAAAAAGCTCACTGCAACTAAGTCCGCCCACTCCTAGCCCCCAATCAACGAGTTTTAACCAATGTCTACCCCCAAGTGTAATCACTCCTCAAATCAGGATATGGAACATTTATTTCCATCAGCCCCCAAAGCTCTCCAGCTCTTACTACCTAGAACACACAGAACTAATCTGCAGTGACAGAAACAGAGCAGAGTAGAGCATAGGGGGCTGACTGCAAAGGAGTACAAGGGATATTTGAGGGTGACTGAAATGCTCTATCCCCTGATTTGGGTGGTGGTTACCCATGCAGATACAAAGGCCCTGGGGCAGGAATAAGCTTGGTGAGTCCTGAAGGGCAGAAATTTGCTCAGTATGGCTGCAGCACAGTAAGGGAGAGGAGAATGACGGATGAGGTCAGGGAAGCAGGCAGAAGCCAAGTGCTGTAAGGCCTCACGTGCCATAAGAGCAGCTGGGATTTTATTCCAAATACCACCAGAAGGCACTGGGTGGCTTTCAGCCTAGTCTCCAGCTCCCTCAAGGACCAAACCCTGACTTACATGTATGGATTTTCCTTTTCTGGACCTAGAACCCTGACAAGACACTCCAGTAGTATTCCTTGCAAATACTGTCTGCTGAAAAACGTCAGTGTTGGCCTCTGAGGCCCTGGATTCCCACTCCCTACCTAATGGGGGCCACTCTATCACTTTGCCTTGGACCGTCCCTGCCAACCTAAACCAAGACTTGTGGTTGCCCTCTATTTTCTTTTTCTTCTTATTTATTTTTCTTTCTATTAATCAAAAAGCAAGTCACGCCCTCTATTTTCTATAGCCAGATTGGACCCCTCAGGGCAACTGTACCAAGGTGATTTTCCCAGCCTGCCCAGTCCTGGTAGGGAAGTCCAGGTTCATTCTGCCAGGTGCCCGCTGTCTCAAGCTTAAATAGCTCAACACGTTAGGGGGCCACAGCAAAACACAGTGGGGAACACAGCTCCTCCCAGAGGGCCTCTGCCACCTCACTCACCTTCACCCAGGGTCTGCTTGAGTAAATCATGCTTGGCCTGCAGCTTGGTGATGAGGTTACTGCCATTCACATATTCTTTAAATTTCTGTAAGACACAAGGCACAAGGAAGTTATAGATTGCAAGGCCAAGTAATGGGATCTCTGCCTCTACAACTGACCTCTAGGACAGGAAAGCCGAAGAGAGATCACGTCACCTGCAGGGACCCTGGCGCAGGGAACAGAGGCCTCTGCATCTGCGCCTTTCCTTTCCTCCATCTAGATCCCCAGCGCTGCCATGCAGAGGACAGGCCCTTGCAAGGCTCCTAGCCTTTCAGGTAAGGGGTTAGGAATACAAAGCAAGTCCGGGGAGAATGGGAGCACTGAAAGCTGCCTCTGTCAGGTAAGGTCTGTGTGGAGGCAAAGCAAAGGGCCTCTTAAGTCATCAAAGCTCCACTGTGCTTCTGTGCCAAGACCACAAAAATGGGAGCCATCCCAAGGGCCACGCAGCCAAGGCCAGAGAGCTTTATCGGATCTATCAGAGAGAAGCCTTGGAACAAGTCTTCCTTTCATCTGGACCGTTCTGAAGGAGAAAGGGTTTGCAGGCCCCTGAGAGGCTTTCCCATGAAAATAACCCAATTGCAGTGGGCAATAGGATTTTCTTCTTTGGACAGATGAGAAAAATGAAGTTTCCACCAGGAAGTGATTTGTCCAAGATCTCACAGAAAGTTAGCCATGGGCCAGGCCTAGCCCGAGCTTGCTTCCTAATTCAGGGCCCCGGCCAGTGCAGGGCACCTTAGAGTGGTACTGAGGGACAGAGAACAGGCCAGGACAGAAACACATCTACCTGCGCGGAACTCAGCCTGAGCCTCAGCCACCTCTACACAGGTACCAGCTTCCACCACCCACACAGTCCCAGAGCCCCGCTGGGCATGCCTCTGCTGCACGGCCAGCTGCTAGAGGGTGGGCTCCACACCCAGCTCATCTTCGGCTCCCTAGTGCCTAAAGCTGTGACTGGCTTAGAGTAGGTGCTGAGAAATTTCAATGGATCCCTGCCCTCTTGAAGCTTATATGGTTGGGTGAGGAAGGAAACAATAAATGAACAAAAACGGTAAGTAAAATACCACTTGGTCAGGTGCTGGTGAATGCTATGGATAAAAAGAAAGCAGAGCTGAGTATGGTGACTCACACCTGTAATTCCAGCTACTCAGGAGCCTGAGGTGAGAGGACTGCTGGAGGCCAGAAGTTCAAGACCAGCCTGGGCAACTCAGCAAGACCAAGTATCTAAAAAAAATAAGTTTAAAACACTAGCTAGGCATGGGGACATGTACTGTAGTGCCAGCTAGTCACGAGGATGAGGTGAGAGAATCACTTGAGCCCAGGAGGCCGAGGCTGCAGTGACCTATGTTCATGCCATTGCACTCCATCCTGAGCAATAGAGTGAGACCCTACCTCCACAAAAAAAAATAAATAAATAAAATAAAGTGGGAACAGCGGATTGGGAGTCCAGGAAGACCTCCCTGCAAAGTGGGCATTTGAGCCAAGGCCTGAAGGAGGTAAAAAGGGGGCCACGCGGGGACCTGCGGGAAGGAGCTTTGCAAGCAAGGGACATGGCAGTTACAAAAGCTCTGAGGATAAAATCAAGGAGGTAGATGTGACTGCCCCAAACCTACCTGCTAGTTTCTCAAAGAGAAACCCACTCTATTGCCCCAGCCAGCACTCTAAAAAGGGGGCAGAGAAAAGTGAGTTGCAGAGGCTCAGACACCCCCAAGTCAACTGTAGAGGAGGGTCTCTAACATCACCACCTTCCCATTGACAGCTGTGGGGGAAAGAGCCATTGGGGTGGGGGCTGATATATACACAAATAAGACTGGGGTCATTTCACACGGGCCCACCCTGATGGGTTTCTGGAATGACTGGGCTGGTGGGAGGTTGTGGTTTCCCCTCTCCTTTTCCATGATCTTTGGCTCCCAGGATCTGGCCTATTGGCCATTAAGAGTCACTCCCCTGGGCCGGGCACAGTGGCTCACACCTATAATCCCAGCACTTTGGGAGGCCAAGGCGGGTGGATCAGAAGGTGAGAAGATCGAGACCACCCTGGCCAACACGGTAAAGCCCCATCTCTACTAAAAATACAGAAAAAAAAAAACCCTTAGCCAGGCATGGTGGTGCATGCCTGTAATTCCACCTACTTGGGAGGCTGAGGCAGGAGAACCACTTGAACCCAGGAGGCGGAGGTTGCAGTGAGCCAAGATCACGCCACTGCACTCCAGCCTGGGTGACAGAGTGAGACTCTGTTTCAAAAAAAAAAAAAACAGAGTCACTCCTCTTTGTATCCAGCAGAGCACGTGACAGTTTTCAGAGACACATATGTTTGAGCCTCATCACAATCTTGGATGGCAAATGAGGAAAGCATCATCAGGCCCATTCTACCCAGAAGGAAACAGAAGCTCAGAGCTGTGGTCACTCACTGGGTGACCTCGGGCAGATTACTGAGCATTTCTGGGTCTCCATGTCCTCCCCAGTGTAAACTGAGAGTAGATTCAGTATTTCTCCAAGTGTCGGGCAGAGGGCCAGGGGCTTGTAACCAGTTGAGGAGACTGTCAACACACAGATTCCTGTTCTAGAATACCTCGAGTCTAACCCTCATTTGACACCAGAGAGGAACCAGCAAGGCCCAGAAGTGTTCAAAATTCCAGGTGCCCATCTTGGGAGAGTGGTGGTCTGAAAACCTACTTTTTTTTCCTTTTCTTTTTTTTTTTTTTTTTTTTTTTTTTTGAGACAAGATCTGGCTCTATTGCCCAGGCTGGAATACAGTGGCATGATCTTGGCTTACTGCAACCTCTGCCTCCCAGGCTCAAGCCATCCTTCCAAGTAGCTGGGACTACAGGCACTCATCAGCCAAGTAGTTGGGACCTCAGCCTTCCAAGTAGGTGGGACTACAGCCACACACCACCATGGCCAGCTAATTTTTGTATTTCTTGTAGAGATGGGCTTTCACCATGTTGCCCAGGCTGGTCTTGAATTCATAAGCTTAAGCGATCTGCCCACCTCAGCTCCCAAAGTGCTGGGATTACAGGCATGAGCCACCACGCCTGGCCAAAAACCTACATTTTTAACAAGCTTCCCAGATGGTTCAAATGCACACTTTAGTTTGATAACTGCTGTCCTAGAGGCTCTCTATAGATGCTTCCAGCAATAATGTCCTCTCATTTTATCTCCTGTCTAAGAATTCACCAAAAAAGCAGAGCTGAGGTGTAAGCAGATATTCTGTCCATAGTGCCTCACTGCCCCAAGAAGTTGAAGATCTAATCCCAAACACGTAACTCATGCCTTGGCAAGTCATCCACTGGTTAGCACGAATTACAGCCTGGGACTCTGTGGCCCATCTCTGTCGGCCTCATTCAAGCTTAAAGCATCTGAAGAATAACGAATGTCCACAAAATAAAGAATGCCATCAAATTGTATTGATGTCTGCATTTAAAGGATTGCCTTAAAAAGACCTGAAGTAATGCTACAACATCAAGTCATGAGAAGGTATACTAGGAAACCAGGTGAACAAATTAAGTCTTAAGAATAAAATGTAACATCTTACAACCCTGAGTCATAGATGCTGGAGAATTCTCCTAACTTCGAGTAGGCCAGACCCCCTTCTTGAATTCTGTTCCCCAGATTTCTCTGCTTCTACTGCCAAAGCGAATTGATATTCATGTGCATGTTGTAACCATACATTCTCTTTGTGAATCAGTAGGCCCCATGGAAGCGGCGAATGCCAGCAATCAGTGTGGGCTGCTTCACTAAGTTCCACTTCATTTTCTTTCTTGACAAGGTCAAAGAGTGTTGGAGAAAATGCAGTGTGTGTTGACTACTGGTTTTCGACAAGGAATCTGACAAAGCCAATTAGAAGATGGAGCTAGATATTAGAATTGGGTGGGTTTGTGATGGATTAAATGACTACAATCCAATCAATATCAGCCTCATTGTTTTTTGTTTTTGCGACAGAGTCCCGCTCTGTCACCCAGCCTGGAGTACAGTGGTGCAATTACAGTTCACCACAGTCTCAACCTCCCAGACTCAAGCAACCCTTCTACCTCACCCTGCTGAGTAGCTGGGACCACAGAGATGCACTATGTCTGGCTTTTTTTTTTTCTTTGTAAAAATGGAGTCGTCCTATGTTGCCCAAGCTGGTCTCAAACTCCTGGGCTAAAGGGATCCTCCTGCCTTGGTCCACCAAAGTGCTAGGATTATAGGCATGAGCCATGGCGCCTGGCCCTAGTTGCATATTTTTAACAATTCTGTCTTTGGCCTTGGCCCTGGTATGTCCATTAGTCTTTAAATTGATTAACTTTAAAGTTTGGAAGCCATGCTCACTGAATCTGCAGGTGACACAGGTTTGAGGAGACAGCATGTATGCTGAATAACTGGATCAGGATGTTGACTGAAACCATGAATTGAATTCATCAAAAGGAAAACTAACTGGTGATAAACAGAAGACCTGCCCAAGACATCCCCTACAAAGCCTTAAGAAGAATGAACCCTGGTTAATGATGGCATGTAGGGAAGAGAGCTATAACTGATATTAACTTAGCCTTAAAATAATAATAAAAGAATATGATCTTAGAACATATGAATAGGAGCATAATACCTGGTATAGAAGGGGCGAAAATTTTGCTCAATTCTGTGTTGAGCAGAACTGCTAGGAGTCTCACCTTAGAAAAGGCATCAGCTCATGGAATATGTTCAGGAGAGAGTCACTAAGACACTGAGGCTACTTAAAACAAAAGCTTATAAGGCAGGACTGAAAGAATCAGATATATTTAGCCCAGAGAAATGAAATCCCAGCTCCCTCCAACCATGTGAAATACTGTCATGTAGAATTAGCCTCTACTCTGGGTGGCCCCAGAGAACAGAATCAAGAAATTCTAGTGAGGTAGAATTTTGAAGATAACAAAACATGATAATACCAAAAACCAGGCACATTGCAAACAAAAGGGCTGTTTGGGGAAAAGGGGAGCTTTTAATCTTGGGAGCAATCAGACAAAGTCAAGATGGTCCCTGGGCAGGGATGTGGTTAAACAGACTCAAGCGTCCCATGGAAAATTTAAGGTCCCTTACAAACCTAATATTCTATGTTCAATAAACACATGTTGAAATAAAGCCCCAGTCCCCATCTCCTTGCTCCTCCCGGTCCCTGTCCAAATGAAAGGTAATTAACATGGGATTTTACATGAAGGGCTAGCAACTCAAGAGAAATTTGCTTGGATTTTTGAGGACATTTTTTTCCAAAGTCCACACCTAAATTTAAGACAATTCAACATGATAATCTATATATATAATTTTAGGGTTATTATTTGGGACTTGTACCTGATGCTGTTAGCCATTTTCTTATCACCCCACTGAATAAAACTGTCTCTGGTTTTTTTCTAGAGCAAGAAAATTTCAATAATCATCACCCAAGATCAATGCCAATGCTACCCATTGAGAATTCACTTTCTGCATTTCAGAAAACCAAGCCAGGCAACTTAATTTTAAAAGCATGGTGGTAAAGTCTTAGGTCCAATTGACCCATGTGGTTTCTCTGGCTGTCAGTCGCTTGGGTTGCTCCTGAAAAGTCACTGCCAGTGGGTTGGCAGACAGTGTGGTTCTGGGCCTAGGATGCCACTTACTGTAAAATAAAACATTTCCGTTTCCTGCTGGTTGGCTCTCCTCTTGGCAATGTTGATCTTGCTCATGTAGGTCTCAGAGGCAGCGGACTTGACGGACTCTGTCGATCGACTATGTTGGAAGGCATCGGAGACATCAAAGTCCTCCACTGTCAGCATGTCCTGCAAGGTCTGCATGGTGGCATCTAGGGTTTTCCTAACCTGGGGAAACACAGCAGATTGACAAAAATCCTGTATTCTCATACTGTTGTTGACACCTAAACTCCCTTTTCCAACTGTCACTTTACTTCTTCCATATAAAGTCCCTAGGATATAGGCAGAACCAAAATAATCCTTCTCACTGTATTAATGTGGAAAACACAAATTAGTCACCAGCCCAAAATCACACAGCTGGCTGGGATCAGAAGCCAGGTTGCCCAATTTAAAGACATTTTCTTGTATGGCTTCTGTCAGAGAGAACCTTGAGGAATGTTGTGACAAATGAGGAACCCAGGTTTCTAGGTTTATTTTTCTTGGCCTAATTATGCAACTCCAAACTAGCTCCTCCAATGTAAGATGGTCAGGTGAGTAGAGATAACATTAGACATGCTCTAGTTCTCTTCATTCAGAGAAGGATAGAGACAAAGTTGACAATGGTAGGCAGCCATCCATCGTGAACAAACTCCCCAGCTATCTGCTGCTGGACTCCTGTCAAAAGCCCGGCTGAGAAAAGAAAACTCCAGGAAGACAGTTGCTGAGGCACACATTGTTCAGTTAGGACTCCAGTTTTTCTCCTGGAATTTTAAGGAACCACCAGAAGCCTGCATAAACAGGGCCCATGGACCCTGACCTCCCAACACCCCTTTGTGGAACTGTGCCTGAAGGGCAGATTCTTTGCTTTGGAGGCTGGCTCCAAAAACAGTCCCTGGAAAAACTACCTCAATGTTTGTATAAAATTATTGTCACTCAAAGTCTGTTTCTTTTCACTTAGATGAGCTTAAATGTCAACTTCTGGTGACATCAGGCCCCCCTGATATCTTCACTCAGTGCCTATCACTGTCTAATATTTTCCAAGCTCATTCATTTATTGGCTTGTTTTTGTGTTTTGTAAATGAAAAATAAAATTCTAAGCCCTGATCCATCTGAATGGACCTCTCCTCTTGGTCAGGGGCATTCCAAAGTTAACCTGAAAAACTAATTCAGGGCATGAAAGGAAGAGGCAGGCAGACCTGCCTCATTATACCCTGCTCCTTTTTGATATTACTGTTAGAACAGACTCCAAGTCTGATAGAAACATTTACAGTCTATTCTCTAAAAACTACTACACAGAGGCTTCATCTGTATGATAAAACCTTGGTCTGCACAACCCCTTATCTCAACCCAGACATTCCGTTCTTTAGACAATAACTTAACTCTTTCAACCAATCACCAATCAGAAAATCTTTGAATCTGCCTATGACCTGAAAGCCCCTGCTTCCAGACCAAACATGTCTTACATGTATTGATCGATGCCTTACATTTCCCTAAAATGTATAAAACCAAGTTGTGGCCCAACCACCTTGGGTACACGTTCTCAGGATCTCCTGAGGGCTGCGTCACAGGCCCTTGGTCACTCATATTTGGCTCAGAATAAATCTCTTCAAGTATTTTATGGAGTTTGACTCTCTCTGTTGACAGTTTTAATTATTATCTGTCTTTTCTCACTAGAATATTCCCTCCTGGAGAGAAGGTGCTATGTTATGTTGTGTTCACTCACTTTATTGTCTATCTAGAACAATGTTTGGCATGCAGTATGTGCTCTATAAATACTTGAATAAATGTCACTCGAATGAATATTGTTGAATGAATACACAAATCAATTCTTCTTTCTAATGCAGCAAGACAGTAAGCTCAGGTTCAAAATTAAGCATATTCAAGCCTGTTAGAAGCTCATACAGAGGAACATTGGCTTCATTCTCCTTTCTTTGGACCTGATTTCCAATTTAAATTCCATTAACGTTATGATCCATATACTATTCCATGTAAACAATTTAAAATCCTTTGGGAGAAGATGTAGGGCTTAAATAAATAAACACTCTGTTCATCTCCTGTCTCTTGCCAGGTTTGAAAAACAAATACATAATTTGTCTCCATACAACCTCCCCCCAGGGACTGCACTGATTTGCTATCATCCTGAGCTCCAATCTGTCTCACATTTGTCCTAGGTCTGTCCTTTGTGGAGATGAAAAGCAAAGCTGCCCTCTCTGCCCAGGATAGCACTCTTGAGATTTGAAGACCAGGACTGCATCTTCCCACCTCCCACTATGACTGCACTTTCAAGAATAAACCTGCCCATGACCTTGACTGTCACTCCCTGCATCCTGGTGTCCTTTCTCCAGGGGCCTCCAGTTAGTTGACATCCTCCTTGGAGGAGGAGTCCAGGTTGGAATACGATGTTTCCCATGTGGCCTCTTCAGTCCACATCAGAATAGAGCCACTGCACTGGTATTTCCATCTGTACCCACCTGCTGAGAATCCTATGCCCCTCAGTTGCAGAGGAGGAAGGCTGGGCCTGTTAAGACTGACTTGCTCCTTGGCGTTCAGAATCCATGACACATTTAGTGTTTCCTGGGTTGTTTATTTCATTGTGTAATTTAAAATATCTAGTGTATTTTCTAATGATAAAACAGAAATTCATTGCAGAAAACAAAAGCAAGCTCAAAGAAGTAAACAGAAAGCACCTATTGCCCCACAACCCAAACATAACAACTAATAACATTTAAGCATTTCCCTGCAGTCTTTTTTCTATGTCTAGGAATCTACACATGCTTTAGTTTACTCCAGTTATGGCAATACAGAACATAGACTCCTATTTCCTTTTGTGTTTGTTTGTTTTTTGAAATGGAGTGTCACTCTGTGACGCACTCCAGGCTGGAGTGCAGTGGCATGATCTCAGCTCACTGCAACCTCTACCTCCCAGGATCAAGCGATTCTCTTGCCTCAGCCTACTGCCTTTTGTTTTCCTTCAATTTAACATCTTATAAGTGTTTCCCCAGGCTATTAATGATTCTTGGTGTGTGTGGTTTTAATGATTGTGTACTATTCCACCTTACAAGTGGAACCATCATTTCTTATGCATTCCATGGCACAAGTAGACTCCCTGGGACAAGCCAATTCTTCCAAAGGAAGTCCCTTATAGAGCAGAGGCGCTTACTCACCTCCTCATTCTCTATCTTGAGGGTGGCCAGTCTGGACTGCAGCTGGTGATACCGCATGAGCAGTTCTGTCTGGACGGGCTGCTGAGCACTGACCTGGCATACCTGCAGGAATAACAGCCACCATCTGTGGTTGCCCTGTGCCCTCCTCACCTGTGTGGAGCTAGGGCAGGGCTACCATCAACATCCCAATCCAGGAAACGGGCTCGGAAAGGTTGAGTGCCCTGCCCACCGGCTGTGGCAACCAAAGCCAGATGAGAACGAAGGTCTCCCTACTCAAAGTCTGCCCTCTTGCTATTGCCAGGTGTGGCCTTTCAGTCATGATCTACATTTGGGAAGCACTTGAAGGTTTACAAAGAACCTTAACATACTCTTATTAAGCAAAACTAATTGGTTAATTTCACGGCAAGAAGTTGTGGCAAGAAAGCAACCACCTAAGAGAAACCAATAGAAAAAAACCCTAAGTGAGAAACGACCAGGGATGTGCTCTCATTGTGCTGCAGAGCAATGCTGCAGCGGGGCAACTGTGAGACAATGCACTCTCACAGCTCATAGCTCCTCATCCCCCAGTAATTGACTAGGTGAGAGCTTTCTTTTTTTTTCTTTT